>CABHPQ010123988.1:29755-51471 GCA_902168405.1 Peromyscus aztecus
AGAGAGAGAGAGAGAGAGAGAGAGAGAGAGAGAGAGAGAGAGAGAGAACTATCTACCAAGAGAAGAGAAAAAAGCTAAAAGCTAAAATCCACCCTCGAGTTCTGGCTTAAAGCTAAAATTCAGCCATGTGCTCCTGATTGATCCAATTCGGGCCTGAGCTCTGGCTCCAACCATGTGAGTTGGCGATCTAACTGCAAGCAGCTCCAGCTGTGTGTAGCCACTAATAGCTATGGTTGAGTGCAGCTCTGACTGCTTGCAGTCAGACTGGACCAATTATAGTTTCAGCAGGACCTGGGGCCTATAAATTCTGGCCGAGCCAGGGCCTGTAACCCTGGCCTGTGAGGCCACCAATTTTTTTTTTAATCAATTCTTGCCATGTGGGCACCAATTGTAGATGAATTTCTAAAAAGTCTTATTAAATAAGAAACACAGAGCCAAATACAGAGTTAAAGTCAAAGAGATCAGACCAAGAGCCACCTAGCTTTAGCTTATCACCAGCAGTAGATTCCCCTGAGAGAAAGACCTTCTAATATCTGACTTGTGTTTTTATTGCTTTCCTGTTCTGCTTTCTCATTGGCTCTAAGCCCAGCCACATGATTTACTCATCACTGCCTGTCTATACAGACCTCCTGGTCTCTATGGTTGGTACTGGGATTAAAGGTTCATGTCACCATGCTTGGCTGTGTCCTTGACCACACAAAAACTCTGCCTGCTCTGTGATTGGATTAAAGGCGTGGGCTACAACTGCCTGACTGCTGTCCCTGGCTCGCTATGACCTTTGATCTCCAGGTAAACTTTATTTATTAACATACAAATAAAATCACATTTCAGCACAATTAAAATATCACCACACCATGATAAAGCTCACTTATAAAAGAAGTGTTTCATTTGGGCTAATGGTTGCAGAGGGAGTGAGCATAAACAAGGAAGAAGCATGGTCCAGATAGGAGACCAAGAGATCACATTGGTATCCACATAGGAAGCAAAGAATGGGAACTGAAAGTGAAATAATGTTATAAATTCTCACATCCTACCCCTAGTAAATACTCATTCCATACAGGGCACACTACTGAAATGTTTCACACATTCCTTATAGGTCACAGTCAACTAGGAAACAAATGTTCACATGCCTCAGCCTATACAACACATTCATCTGTCAAACAACTAGACTACTTTTCATATCCATAGGTCCATGGATATCTCATAATACAAAATTCATTTTGTATAAGTGTAGAAGTGTTAACATAGTTCAAAATCCAACATCTAACATTTCTTCTGAGACTCAAGGCAATTTCTTTACTTTGATCCCCTTATACAAGCAAAACTTATTAATGCTTCTAACAAAGACTGGTAGAAAATATGCATTTCAGTTCCCAGAATGAAATGGGTACGTGGCAAGAAAATACTGCATCAAAGAAATACAGAAACTCAGCAGGGATATCACCAAAGATTGTTGTGATGATATATTGTCTACCCTAATAAAAATTACCTGAAGATCAGAGAACAGAACAAGCCACTAGATTAAACATAGAGGCCAGGCAGTGGTGGCTCACACCTTTAATCCTAGCACTAGGGAGGCAGAGATCTGTCTGGATCTCCCTAGACTACTTGACATTGACTTGGTCTAAGAGAGAAATAAAGCCAGGCAGTGGTGGCACACACCTTAGTCCCAGTACTTGGGAAGCACACATGCCTTTAATGGATGGGTGAAGAAAAGTATATAAGGCATGAGGATACAGGAACTAAAGGCTTTTTCAACAGAAGCCTTTTCAGCTGAAGAAGCTCTTTTGGCTAGAAGATTATTGCCTGAGGCTCTTTCAGGTTGAGAAGTTGGTGAGGTAAGGGGTGGTGGCTGTGGCTTGCTCTGCTTCTCTGACCTTCAGGCCAAGTTTATTAGGATAAATAATACATCACCATAGTTTGTAGTTCTATATTTAGTGTCTGGGACTTTAGGGTGAAAGGGCTTAGATCACTACACACCTACAGTTTTTGAACACAACACACATATCTGTCTATGATTAGTTCTACTCTCCATATGTGTCTCTGTTTGCTCAGTATCTCAGCCATCTGACATATTGAACCTCCTGTTTTACAATATAGCCTCCACTCTCACAGCTATAGAGAATGGATTCTCAAGGCATTCCAGGGACTCTAGGATATACACCGCATGTCCTCAGTGGCTCTCAAAATTCAATAGGAAGACTAAGTGATCCACTTGCTCTTGAATTTGCCAGGCCTCCAAAGACAGTACTACAAGTGAGACAATACCATATCAGACATCCAGCTTCAGATGCACCCTTACCACCATCAACTGCATTGCAACATCTTTGGTATTTTAATGGAATTACATTTTATAAGCAAGCAACTCCTCAAGCTTTCTCCTTTGACATCCAGGAATCTCAGCTTGTTAGTGATTTTCCCTAAGAACACCCTTCTCACAAGTCATCTAAGGATCAGGATACCCCTTTTAATGGTATCAATCTGAACAATTACAGCATCTCTTTTAGGCAATTCCTATGGCTGGAGCATTAATCTTCCTTGTATTCTTTGACTTTCTAAACCATACACTTTGTACCATTCTGCCCAACATGCTGTTCTTCCTGTAGACCAACATAAGAATTATCAGTAATTAGGATTCTTTGGAGTCAGTGTTATACTGTATTTAAATTTCCTAGGAAAAATAAATTAACCAGTCACTCTAAAATTCTGCACCATATAAACTCTTAGGATGTGGCGTTAAATAGTCATAAAGTTTGTCACATGTCACAAAAATGATTTTTAACACAGTTGGTGTTAAACTCCCTGATTCATTCTGAAATCTCTTAAGCCAGCCTTCAAAGTTCACTTTGCTCTCAGCAAAACAGTTTTCCAAATAGCAAGTTTAATGGCCCATTAAGTTCTATTTATAGTCCTTAACTGCTTCTCTCATCCAAAATTCCAAACTCTTCCACATTCCTCCAAAAAAAAAGATGGTCAGAGTCTTCACAGCACCATCCCACTCTCTGATAACAATTTCCTCATTAATTACTTTCCTGTTGCTACAATAAGACACTGTAACTGGAAACAGCTTACATTAGGTAGAGTAAGTTTGGGCCTTTGTATCCAGATAGACTTTTCATCAAGATTGGGTAGCAGAGCAGAAAGCAATAGGCATGGCATCAGGAGCTAGCTGAGTATTCACATATTCAACTTGCAGCAGGAAGCAAAGACAACCAACTGGAAGTATACAAGCCTGTTAATATCAAATCCCTCCCCAGTATAGTACTTTCTCCAGGAAGGATGCCTGTAGATGAATTTCTAGACAGTCTTATTAAATAAGAAACACAGAGCCAAATACAGGGGTGAAAGCCATAGAGATCAGAGTAACAGGAATAGTCACTAACTAACCTTAGCTCACCATGCCGCCATAGGGTCCCAAGAGAACCAGCTTCTTCCTGTCTAACCTGTGCCTTTCTTGCTTTGCTGTTCTGCCTTCTCATAGTTTCTTAGCCCAGCCACCTCACTTCCTCATCACTGCCTGTCTGCACAGAACTCTAGGTCTCTATGGTTGATACTGGGATAAAAGGCGTGGGCCACCAAGCTTGGCTGTGTCCTTGAACACACAGAGACTCTGCCTGCCATGTGATTTGATTAAGGGCATGTCCTACCACGGCTTGACTTTTGTTTATGCCTGGCTATCTATGTCCTCTGATCTCCAGGCAAACTTTATTTATTAACATACAAATAAAACATCACCACATTTCAGCACAAATAAAATATCACCACAGATGCCCCATCCAATGTTCCCCAAACAGCATGAACAAGTGATCAACAAGTGTTCAATTTCCTGAGGCAATGGAGGATATTCCTCATTCAAATCAACACATTTTCCATGGAACAAACACTTACCATGCACAGAACAATTTTCTATATCTGTAAATTATTGAAGTGAATTATTTAAATTCATAGAGTTGTGGCAACTGAAGGCCCAAAGGTGAATCCAAAGGGAAGTTGTCTTGTGTGGACTTTACAATTCTCATATCTCTGTTGTTCTTAAAAACTCAAAGAAGGATTTCTCCTAGCCAGAAAGCAAATGTTAAGCCTCTATCTTTTCTTTTTCTTCACTAATTGTAAAATAATAATGTTCCAAATTTTTCTTCAAAATTCATGGTGTATTGTTCTAGTTGCGTGAAGTGATTTTTATATTGAAAATGTAGCCTTGTATTGTGTACTATTTAAAAATATAGTTGATTTAATTTGTGATATATAATTTCATGTAAATTCTTTGATAAGTGGACTGTGTTCAGAGTTTCTGTTGTTGCCATGGTAATATTTATAACTTTCCTAGCATATTTCCTTATCATAATGCCACTTAATTTGTAAGCAGTTTTAAAAAAATTGCAATCATTTTCAGTGCTGACATTGTGTTTTTCCTAATACAGACACTTGGCTAGACATTCTGGATTTCTGACTATGATGGAGCAAGTGTAGTTACATTGGGCAGCACTGGAATCTGATCATTGATAATCAACTTCATGTGGAGAAGAATACAGAGAAGGCCGGAATGAAGTAAGACACACAAGTCTCTTTGCAGTATTCCCACACATGAGACCTTCATATTCTCTGAGTCCTCTGTTGCTATTGTCCTTCAGGGATCATAAGAATTATTAAAGCCTCTCCAAACACTGCCTCTTTGGAGACACTGACAAGAATTTCATGACCAGCTTTGGTATTTACCTATCAAATAAAGTTTGTGAAAAGTTGTTGACTCCCAAAGCAAAAGCTGTCATTGCCTCTGTAGGTGAAATGAAAACTGCAGTTCAGAAGGGACATGAGGTCACAGCCACAGACCTTTATTTCACAGTTAAGATGCTTCCCCCTCCTTGATACTGAATTTCAGAAATTTCAGTATGTTGTGAAGTGTACACTGACCAAAAATCTCTGCTCAGAGAATCAGTCAGGTAAGTAGTTTGTATTTGGTCTGGGAAGCAAATCCAACTACTAAGAGAAATCTTGGGAAGTGATTATATCTGGAAATTTGATTCAGAAGTGGGAAATATATGCAGTGAAAATTTAGACTTCAGTTTCTACGGCTATCTTGCAGTTTAATACCTTTCCACAATCTTGATTTATTACCACATGTTTGAGTAGATCAAGGGATTAATAAATATAAACATTAAAATATGTATTAATGATAATTTAATTTCTTCTTTGTGTATGTGTGCATGTTTATGAGCATGTGGTCAGGGACATATAAGTTCAAGAGTATACTCTATGTGTGTTTGTGAGTGTGTGTGTGTGTGTGTTTGTGTGTGTGTGTGTGTGTGTGTGTGCATGAATGTATGTTCAGAGAATAATCCCAGGTTTCTTCTTCTGACATATTTTGCATTTTAAAAATATTATTATAATATTTTAATTAATGTTTTTAAGTGGCCTGGAACACTCTGAATGTTTTAGACTGGGTAGAAAGGGAGCCCCATAGATCTTCATTATTTTCCATTCCAGTGTGTGGTTGACAGATGTGTACTACCACACCTAGATTTTTATTGACCTATAGAGAATCAACTCAGGCCCTCACATATCCAAGGCAACAGTACTCCTATTGAACCTTCTCCCTAATCAAGAAATAACTTAAACTTTAGGCTACACTAAATATTAAATTAGGCTACATTAAATATTAGTTCTCCAGTGTAATATCTAAGAATTAATGTATTACCTAAGAGTTAATGCCAGGTATCCAGAGTCTGAGGCAAGAGGACTGCAGAAAGATATGGTCAACCCACATTACAAAATGAGAGCCTTTGAGAAGTCAGTTACCAAACACATAGAAATATAACATTTCCAGTTGACTTTGTCACAACCCTATATCATATCACTGATAATAGTGTTGTTTTTCCACATTGTATTTTGAGAACATGCAATCATATCTATATTAACCTGTAAGAGGAAGAATCAATCTTGATCTGTGCTTTGCTTTTCCTAAATACAATCATAATTTATGAACATTTGCAGATTCTTTGTATTTGTTTGTTGTGAATTTAAGAAATTTAATTTGTTTGTTGTGAATTTAAGAATTTAAGAAAGAGGAAGCCTCTTTCATGTACCCTGCTTCAGAGCACAGCATTATCTAAGTATCAACTGAGGCTGTGTACTATTAGAGGAAATATGGGGAGGTCTAATGTTCGAAGCTGAATTTTATATCGTAATTGTGACTTTGGCAAAATCACAAGAATGGGATGACTGGTGTGTAGTTTTATATTTCTTCTATTATACCCAACTTCTCAGATTCCATAATGCTTTCTTCAATGTGATCACCATTTTCTGTGTGGGAAATGAATGCTGTGCTGTTTTTCCCAAAGAAAGAAGGAGGAGGATGACTGACCCAAATCATCATGGCCCAATTAATTAAAACAAGCAACTAATTAAAGTAACCCTTTTTTATTTGTGTATTCAGACTACCTCCTCCTGAGATGGGGTTCAAGAGCCCAGCCTTGGATATAAGGAAGCAAAGGAACAAGGACTTTAAATCACAGGAGTTGTGGGATTCCAAATAGGGTTTTAAAGGCAGAAGAGTTGGCCTTACAGGAGGAGAACATAGGAATTACAAGTTATCTTATGACCTCATGAAACAAAGACATGATTGCAAGATGATCATAATGTAGTCATAACAACAGGTATTCATAAAAAATCTTTGAAACAAAGTTAGTGTTGCAAGATGGTTATATCTTTTTTAAACAGAAACATGGTTACTGTTTCCCAAGCAGTACAAAATCATTTGTAATTAAGGTTAAAGATGGGGCTTATTCTTGAGCAACAGATGTTTAATCATAAATAGGAATGAACCCAGTTTGCCTTTATTATAAGATGGCTTTTTAGCCTAATGTGTAGGCAAGATTGTTCATCATTCTCTACTTAACTTTATATCCCTCTCAACTGTTTGATAGGCATTTAGCATTATTTATCTGTGTGGATGGATAAAATTTGTAATGCATCAACAGATGCATAGTCTCTTTATAAATTATGCCTGTTTGGTTAGCACTGAAAGAAAAAAGTAATACAGGTAACCACTTAGTCCCCTTTTCTAAGAATTTCCTTTATATCTAATATTCCAGCCCATTGTTGAGAATAGATGCATACCAAATATAGGGAGAGCTGGTGTTTCTTATACATCTGTTACCTCACAATGACACCAGTCATTGGATTTCATTAGCAAAACTGGACGTTCTTTGTTTGTTAATTCCTTACTAAGTGTGATCATTTTCTCCCTGTTTTCCATTAAAGTGATTCAATTACTTTCATTCTGTTGTCCATTTGAAAATTTGCCATACAATACACCCTGTATCTCTTTACTCTACAGTTCTTTATCTGTGTGAAAAAGTGTGCCTGCCTGTGTCTGTGTCTGTTTTTATAAAACTTGATGATACATAGCTCTTTGCATAATTGTGTTTTCACTATATAATAAACATTCTATTATGTAAGAACAGAAATATCCTCGTTGTAGAGATACAAATTCATTTTTAATGTTTAAATTTCAGATTGGATAAGCATGGGTTTCCTTCATGCTATTGCAAGAGTTGTTAAAGTCATTTTATCTTCCATATGACTTGTAATTAGAAGTTCCTTTTAAAATTAAAAACCCAATATTCTTTCCATTTGTACTCACTGGCCATTGTTTCTGAAACAGCACCTCAGACTTACTGCTAATATTGACATTTTAAAGCAAAGTTCTGCAACTTCTTTCAATAGATATGTACAATAAAGACATCAGCAGTTTCACTGAAAAAATATTCTTTTACAAATGTTATTGACAAAATAATTTCATGAGTCTGAGTCTTCTTTTGTTGCTCACAATATCTTTACAGTCGTAAGAACATACAGTTTTCCCACATCAACAGCTAGGCTTCAAAATTTCAAGTCACTGTTTTGCTCAGAGAAGTGGTTTTTGGAACTGTTTAAGGAAAATGTTTTAAATGACAGAATGGACCACAAGGATTTGACAATAGGAATAGTGTTCTTACTTCAGAATACAGTTGGAATTATTGGAAATTTCTCTCTTCTTTCTTGCTATCTCATCCATTACTGCACTGAACAGGCATTAAAGACCATAAATTTGATTCTTATACACATGCTCACAGCCAACTCCTTGATCATTCTTTCTAAAGGATTACTCTATATAATGAGAGCTTTTGGGGTGGAAGGGTTCATCAATGATTTTGGCTGAGAATTTCTTTTGTATTTTCAAAGACTAGGCAGAAACATGTCCATAGGCACCACCTGCTTCTTGAGTGTTTTCCAGGCCATCACCATCAGCCCTGTGAACTCTTTTTGGGTATGTCTGAAAGTCAAAGCTCAAAAGCACATTGGTCTCCTCACTTCCCTCTGCTGGATTCACTACATGTCAATAAATATGGTTTTCCCTTTGTATAAGTATACTAAGAGGACCAGCAATAACCAGACACGTAAAAGTGGCATGAAATACTGCTCACATCAGGTCATGATGACCTTACAAGCTCATTATATACAGCACTTTTTGTTGTTCCTGAAATTTTGTTTACTGTCATCATTGTTTGGTCCAGCACCTCCATGGTTATCCTTCTGTATAGGCACAAACAACAGGTTCGACATATCCACAGTACCATTGTTTCCTCCAGAACATCTACTGAGTCCAAAGCCACCCACCGCATAATGGCCCTTGTGTCTACATTTATAGGCTTTTATGCCCTTTCTTCTATCTTACAAGGTTTCATTGCTGTCATATATAATCCTGGTTGGTGGCTGATGAATATTACTGCAATTATTTCAATGTGTTTTCCTACTTTGGAGCCCTTTGTTGTGAGCTATAACTCACAGTGCCAATGTTGTGCTTTTCAGGAGTAAGGAATCCAAAAATCTCACAATGTTATTACAGATATAATGATTGTATGCTCTCATTCCCATGTTATCTAAATTTTCAGTTTCTCTTCTTATATAAAGCATCAACATAGAGCTAATGACACAGTCATTAGTCTTCTTAGGGGAAATTGTACCTTGTGTTTGAGTTTCAAGTTGTTGTAACTACTATCAGTAATATCACAGCAGACATGGATGAAACAGACTGTTATTTTGTGAGAAAATTGTACTCTGTTTTTATAAATCATAAATCCATTTCCTTGTGGCAAATTGAATAAGTTAGACCTCAATTCAGTTCTGGAGACTTTTGTGGCCAAGTAATGTACTCAGTGGAGAACTTTTCCAGAAAGAAACACAGTAAATAATAATTGTGCTGGACCTGCCTCAACTAAATCTACCAGGCTTGGCTGACTCCCCAGGGGAGACCTTGCCCTGGAGGAGGAGGGAAAGGGAGGTGAATTGGGGGGAATGCTGGGGGGTGGGAGGAGGAAGGACAAGGGGAATTTGTGGATGATATGTAAAATTAAGTTAATTATAAAATAAAAATATTAAAATAATATAATTGTGCATGTTGTTGTGTAATAACTCTTCAAAATTTATTTATTTATTTATACTATGAATCTTTTACATCATGTATCTTGATCCCATTCATTTCCCTCTCCCTTTGCATCTCCCCTCTACCCCTGTACCCCCATCCCACAAAAAAATGAAATTTTAGAGGAAAAAGGAAAGAAATTAAGGAGGAAAAAAATTAAAAATCTTGTTGAGGAAGTTCCAGTGTGATACAGTGAGTCATAGTATAAAATACTTTGTCCATATATCTTTATTTGCAAGTATTCATTTTAACTTGTCATTCTTCTTCTTCAAGCCCTCTGGTTTCTACTACACTATCAATTCTAGCCCACACTAGGACTCTTCCTGGGTTTCTTGTTGTTGCCCTGTGTTGTAGAGATCCTGCATGTTTGGGTCTACTGTTCAGGTTCTTATATGTGATATGGCAGATAATAAATGGAGTGGATGCTTGGTTGGGCCAAGTCATAACCCTCGGTGTGAACCTGGGCAATTGTAGGATTAGTCTGCCAGATGCTTAATGGGGAGAACTCACCCTTGTTCACTACTTCAGGGCTGGCTCATCCACATCTCCAACAGGGCTTTGTTTATGTGTTGCCCCTTTAAGGTGCAGGGCCTGCTATCTGGCTCTTGTGACCTCACAGCCAGCTCCAACACTTGCCTCAGGTGTTGAGGGGTAGTTGTCTTTCCTCCACCCATGCTGCCATGGGACAAGTGAGAAATGTGGGCTGCTCTCCCATACTACTTCAGGGCTGGCTAACCCACACCTTCACTAACAAGGTTGACTCCAACTATAGATACTTTCTTTACATGACAAGTTTCACAGAATTTTATGTGAATTACCAAATCATTTATCCTGTCAGAATCCCTCTTCTCCAAAATACTGAAACATTCTGCATTGTGACGTAGATGTAAGTATGAGTGGTTTTATTAAATAAGAAACACAAAGCCAAATCCAGAGTTAAAAGCCCAAAAGGTCAGAGCACTAGTGAATAGCCCTTAACTTACCAGTCACTGCCATCCTTGCCCTCAGAAAGAAACCTACTTCCTTTGTGTCTTTTTATTGACTTTCTCTTCTGCCTTCCCATTGGTTGTAAACCCAACCACATGACCTCCTCCTCACTGCCTGTCTATATAGACCTCCAGGTCTCTATGGTTGGTATTGAGATTAAAGGTGTGTGTCTCCATGCTGGCTGTATACTTGAGCACACAGAGATTCTGCCTGTCATGTGATCAGGATTAAGGGCATGTGCTACCAATGCCAGACTTCTGCTAAATGGCTTGCTATTAGCTCTGACCCCCAGGCAAGTTTATTTATTAACATATAAATAAAATCACATTTCAGCACAGATAAAATATCACCATGTGATGCAGATTAACTGGTTCTGTTAGGATGACAGCAAAGCCTACAAACTATGCTGACTGGGACATAGAGAGTATTAACTCCAACTTTATAGATATCTAGAGATTTCTTACTGGGCCTTCTTGAAATAACAGCTCTTACTATTGATATATAGGGAAATGTGAGCTTTATTTTATTTGACTCCAGAAGAATTTTTATCCCTACTTCAGAAATTCACATTGAACCAATGTTCTAATGCGTTTGTTTATAAATCTCATAAAGAGAGTTGCCAGAGTCCAGCTCCAGCAGGTTTCTGAGCCACAAGACAAAGGTATGAAGTTGGGGAAAAATGAAGAGTCTGACTACCTTTGTCTTTCAAACAGGTGAAGTCAAATAACTCAAGCTATTTTTATTTATACAAGTTCTAATGCATTTAATCATGAGCAGTTACAATACATTTCTCTTTAATCATTTTCTAAGAGTCACTCTCGTTTACTCTGTTTAGTTTCTTTTCCTCTTCCTCACTCCCTTGACATCATTCATTTTTATATTGCAAGCCAAATGATTATATATAGTCAGGCACATCTTATTCTTACTGTGCCCTAGCTGGTAGCAAACATGCAGTTACCAAAAAGGATATTCATGTCCTACCCACTACACCCTATGTCCTTAACAATGTGATAGTTTTGCATTTTTGTGATCAGCTGAGTGTATGATGCCATATGTAGGATATTGTTTTCAAGTATAAGTCAACTTCTAAATATTCCATATATCACTTTTATGTGAACAACAGTTTTAATCCTATTCTTTATACATTCTCAAAATGGTAATGATTTAACTCTTAAACTAATGGGACCAAGTTCATATTGCCCTGCCATTTTAACATGTACTTTTACTTCCAAAGGGAACTGGGAGTTTTAGCTGAAAAAAAAAATCTAACCATTCATGTGCTAAAATCAGCGAGATGTCTGGCCTTTCATATCCTTTACCTTTTCCTTATGTGTCCCTATAAGATTTTAATGTCATCTTTTAAGAAATTATCTCCCAAGTTCTTAAGTTCTTTGGAATATAGTTATCTCTTTTTAGAATAGTTAAGTAAGAAAGAATCGTTAACCTCGTGCTTGCTCAGGAGGACTGTGAAAGATTTCCTTGAAAGACATCAGAGATGCTTAATTTCTTTTTAGAAACTTTTAGAAAAATTATCAGCTTTTGTTCCCAGTAAACTCAGCTACAATCACAACTGACATAACAAGACTAAGAATTACCATGAGAATAAGCATAGCGAAAGTTAAAGAGGACTGAAGCCATGAGCTCTCTAGAATCAGTGCAGGGGTCTGCAGCAGCGCTTCCACAATTCACTGCCAAGTAGATGGGATTCTACAAAGGACCTTGCCTTAACGAGCTCCATTCGTAAAACATTTATATGCTAATCCCGGGTTACAACATGGCTTCTGACAGACAGTAGTTAGGAAAATTATGGAAAGTAATAAGTATACACGATCCATACATTTAAAAAGTTATCACACGATTTTAAACCTGGCCCTCAGCAGCTAGACTCCAGTAAAGCTACCACCCTACGGCATGTGACTGGGGTGGGCGAAACTCAGCCAAGTAAGGGCCAGGGGTCTAACCCTAGCCCACCACCAGTTTCAGCAAAGCCCTCACCCCACGCCATGTAGGCAGGGTAGGCAGAACGCAGCAAAACACACCAACCAGAAGTCTGCGTATGCCACAGGGCAACTGGGCACTATAATGATCTCCTTTTGTTATGAGGAATCATGACCCAGCCCAGCGTCATGGTGACCTGAATGAGACAAAGAGACCCACATCCAGTCCTGGGACTGTCCACACCAGCCTCCGAGGAGAAAACAGGGGCCCACCTGGTACTTTGCAGCACTAGCCTGATGGGCACTATTAGAGTGAGTAGAGGTACGATATGGCGTATTATGGGAGAAAGAGAGAGACGGGGTTGGGGGTGTTCAGGTCCTGCGGACAGAGGCATATCTGAACAGATGAGAGAGGGAGGGATTGGCATAAGATGGTGAGGCAACTGAGCTCTTGACCAGCAGCAACATACAGGAAAGCAAGCTCTGCACTTTGTCTGGCAGCTCTGCAAAGATGGCATGTTTATGAGAGTACAGGTGAGCTAACTCTGAGGACAGGAGCATGGGAGACCTAGCCCCATCCCTAATGGGACAGAGAAAAGAATCTAGAATTGCAAAGAGATATCAAAGGAGTGAACTCTCTCAGAATTTGATGGATGTCTGATCACAGGTTATTGAGAGCTGTTGGTGGCTAAAGGCCATGGGAGTATACAGCAGGTAATAACTAGTGTTCAAAAGATCAACACAACAGAGTCAATGATTCTGATGGGGGACTAAACCAAAATACAGGATGTTTTGGAATTATTGCCCTTTGAATGAATTGTCTGTTTCTTGTTGTAGATGTTTTTGTGCAGTTACATATATGTTATCTCCCCTTTACCATGCATCTTCTTGTAATGTGTATCTGTAATCTCATGGTTACATCTCAGTCTTATGGACACATATATATGTGGGTGGTCAGGAAGATGAATTTTCATTTAGCTGTATAATTTTGATATGCATAAAATATATGAGGATATCATTCTTAGCAAGATCCATTGTCCTACAAGACTATAGACATTTAAAACCTGCTTTGTTCCTTTGGCTCAGACTACCACAGAAAATAAAAATCTCTCCTCAGTCTAACACAAACCACATTCATTTAGCTCATTTTACCTCAGAGCAAGTTCAAAACACACAAAAGGACTTTGTAAATAAATTGAAAGTTTAAAACTTTACAATTGTGCACAAAGTCAGATTTACAGGTGTTAATTCTGACTCATCAGGGACTAATACTGCTGTTTCAATATGTAAGATGATTCTTTCAGCATACTTAGTTTCAGTAACTACGTTGAGATGTTTTGGAAAATTGATTAATACTACCAGAGTAGCATATAATTCCAATTTTTGAACCAAATCATAAGGCCTTTGTACCACTTTACTTAAATTTTCTGATTTGTATCCTGCCTTTTCTTGTTTGCTTGCATGTTTATAAAATGTAGGGGCTCCAGCTATTGGAGTTTCCTTTACAATATGAGGCAAGATCTAGTTAGCTGTCTTTATAAGCGTAATTCTATCACTTTGGGGATATTTGTGGTTAATCTTGCCCCCAAAACTACTGCAAGGTCTTTGCCAAAGTTCACTTTCTGCCCTTAATTTGTCAATTTCATTTGTCAATTAGTGAAAGGTATTACAGTTTCTGCTGAGTCTATTCCTGATAATTGATGAAATCTCAATTTTCTTTTAAAATCAACTCAGAGATCTTTTCCACATAAGTTTTTAATTTTTTACTCTGTTTATTTGTTAGAAATATCCATTCCAATATAATATCTTCCCTCTGCATTGAAATTCTTGTAGTGAGATACTTAGAGGGTAAAATAACCAAAATGTAATCAACCTTTGATCCACACAACCCACATGTGTGGGGACCTACCCCAACGGGAACTTAGGTCACCTGTGAAGAGGTGGCCTGGAACCGAGGAAAGGCAAGTGCACGCTGCTCGCCCGTTCCCCAGCCTCCCTTTTACCTGGAGACAATCAGACACAGCGGGGAGTCAAGTTAAGCAGGAACTCGTTTATTAATGGGCAATAAGCCTCTTTTATACTAGAAAACCTCAGAACCCTAGGAGGGGATAAAGGAACCAACCAATCATTTTAAAGATCACCCTATTTACAAGTTGTCTATTCCCTGACATCATCTCCTGTTTTTAGAATAAATAACTTGAGCTAACTTCCCTTCTCACTATTTGTCTTTAATCTCCATACAAACAACCCAAGCTAATTTCCTTTTAACCATCCTTTGTATCTATTCTCTGTACAAACAGCTTAAACTAACTTCCTCTGTTACCATTTGTATCCACTCTCTGCACAACAGGCTTAAAGCTTAAGCTCTATTTATCTAAATTTCTTTCAGCACCCTCTTTGCAACCCATGTATGCATCCTGTATTTTCTTTTCCTCCAAAGCCAATTCATTCTCAGCTTCATCTTATAATTCTCTTGGATTATTTAAGTCCTTGTCACCCTCTAAGGTTTTGAAAAAATTACTCAGGTCATCATTTTTTACCTCAACAACAGTATGTAGAAAGGAAATGTCTCCAAATAATCTTTGAAAGACATTAATAGTCCGTAATCAATTTCTCCTAATTTACACCTTTTGGGGTCAAATTTTTTGTACACCTATTTTATATCCTAAATAATTAATAAAATCTCCTCTTTGTATCTTTTCAGGAGAAATTTGTAATCCACAAAAAGGCAAAATTTTCTTCATTTCTTGAAACATTCTTTCTAAACTATGTACATTTGAATCAGCTAGTAAAATGTCTTCCATGTAATGATAAATTATAGATTTAGGAAATTGTTTACATATTACTTCCATAGGCTGTAATATAAAATATTGGCACAAGGTTGGGCTATTTAACATTCCCTGTGGGAGGATTATCTATTGATATCTCTTGACTGACTGGGAATTATTATAAGTAGGAACTGTGAAGACGAATTTTTCTCTGTCTTTTTCTTTTCTTTCTTTTCTTATGGTGAAAAAGTATATTTAGAATTAGCCAGCTGGACTCAGTTTAGATGATCTCAATTTTGTTGGCAACATCCAGAGCATCATAGTCAGGAGTCAAGGGAACATATGAACATATGCCTTCTTCTCTTCATCAAGCCTTATGAGGGTGTTTGACCACATCAATGTCATAGAGTTTCTTGAGAGCCTGTTTGATCTGGTGCTTGTTGGCCTTGACATCCACAATGAACACAAGTGTGTTGTTGTCTTCTATCTCCTTCATGGCTGACTCAGTGGTCAGGGGGCATTTGATGATGGCATAGTGGTCAAGCTTGTTTCTCCTGGGCGCACTCTTTTGAGGATATTTGGGCGGCCTCTGGACCCGCAATGTCTTGGGCTGCCGGAACATGGGTGACTTGCTGATCTTCTTCTTTTTGTGGCTGTGGATGCCTTTCAGCACTGCCTTCTTGTCTTTCAAGGCCTTCGCCCTGGCTTCGGCTTTGGGAGGGGCAGGAGCTTCCTTCTTCGTTTTCAGAGCCATCTTGGCGAAAGGCCTCTATCTTTTTCTTGTAAGGATATTGAGAAGAAACAGTCTTTTAAAGCAATAACTACAAGAGGCCATCCTTTATGTAACAGAGTAGGCAAAGGAATTCCAGATGGTAAAGAGCCCATTGGCTGAATTACATTGTTAATTGCTTAGATATGTTACCGTTCTCCATTTACCCAAATTTGTTTTTAATAACAAATACAGGAGAATTCCAAGGGCTGGTGGATTCTTCAATATGGTGAGCATTTAACTGCTCTTGTACCTGCTTTTCTGATGCCTGTAATTTCTCTATTGTTAAAAGTCATTACTGAACCCATACAAGCTTGTCTGCTAACCATTTTAAAGATAGGGCTGTTTGTATCTTTGAAAGATCAGTAGCTGTTAAAATCTGTTCTTGTACAATCTGGTTGGTCAGAGACTGTTCTTTATAACACCTTCTAATATTTTTCTCAGAAATATATGTTAGTTTATGGTTTGTTTCTGATATTAGAGGAATGTTAATCTCAGTATTCAATTGTTGTAATAAATCACAGCCCCAGAGATTCATAGGTATATTAGCCACATATAGCTTTAAATTTTCTCTCTGTCCTTGCTGCCCTATACATTTGACTCATCTTGTACTCTGTTTCACTTGAGAAATGTTCCAATCCTTAACAGCTGAACATTTATCTCCTGAAAAGGACAATTTGGATGTCAAGATTCTGATGCAATTATTGTTATTTCCACACATGTGTCTACAAGACCTTCAATAAGAACTTCATTTATTCATATTTTTTAATTTTTATCTTTGTTCATTTACAGAAGTTTGCCAAAAAAATTTGCTTTATCATTTCCCCCAAATATTTTGTTCTCTCTACTATAGCTGTTCTATCACCCCGAGCAGTATGGTTTTTTACAGTAGATATTTGGTTATTTAATTTCTTTAGGAAGGGGTTTCTTCTATGATAGCAGGAAAGGACTGAACTGAATTTTCCATGGTAGCCTGCATGAGGCCCCTCAAGGAGTTTCCTGATGGCAAAGGCAAAGGATTACCTTGTCCCTTGGAGACCTACATTTGTTAGTCCAATGTGTGCCTTTATTCCATCTTCTGCATATTTGAGAAGGATGGGGTATCCTGTTGGGATTATTCCTTGAAAAAGCATTGTTTCTAGGAATGTCCTGTTTACATTCCAATTTTATTGATCTTATTTACCACATTTGAAACATCTGACATTACTATTTTTCTTCAAACCTCTGGAAATCACCTCTCCTATCCAAATATTATCATGGCCATGTGATTCAATATTAATTGTATCTTGGATCCAGTTCTGCATGAGTGCTGATCTTGCCTTTAATGGTCTAATTACCCTTTAGTATTGTGCATTAACATTTTTTAAAATCCAGATTATTATCTGTCTAGCTTCTGAATTTAGTATCATTCTAGTTACTGCTGAAGACAGCCTTTGTAAGAAATTCATGAAGGTTTCTCTTGAGGCCTGTATAACTTTTGTAAATGACTCTCCTACTTCTTCAACTCTACCCCAAGCATTCAAGGCTGCCATTCAGCATAAAAATTAGGGTATGGCCATCATATAAAATTTGTCTTTGTATATCAGCATAATTACCTTCTCCAAGCAGTTGATCTTGGGAAATCTCCATACCTCTAGACCTGCATAATTGTTCTGTAGTCATAGCCTCCTCTTTCTACTAGGTCATCCACTGTAACTGGGTTTCAGCCTCTAAAACAGCTGTAACCAAAACTTTCCAGTCTTGAAGGATAATTCTAATACAATTTGACCATGAGTTTAACCTCTGTTTTATAAAAGGAGAATAGATGCCATATGAGACTATAGCTTCCTTGATTCTCCTCAAATCTAACATTTGCACAGGAGTCTAATCAGCTCATACAGTGCCTTGAGCATTTGGCAGTTCCTGTAAGGTTACTGGATAGATTAAGATTGGCTGTTTGAAAGCATTAGTCTGTTTCTCTGTAACCATACAATACAATGCTGAGATAGGTTCACCTTTAAATTCTTCTGTCTGGGTCTGTATATGTGTATGATCTGCTTTAACAAGTTTTTCTAAAACTTTTATCTTGGCACTCATATTAACCAACATTTTGAAAGATAAAAATGAAAATGATCAAACAATATTCATGATTGATATTATGTAAATCCCATAAATATTAATTATCCTCTCATTTAATTGTACAATTTTGACTGCTTAATATGTTATCAAACAGAGACAAAATTCCCTTCATTGATGTTCCCCATTTTTTAATGTGGGAATAAAATTCTCTTTTAAATAATTTCTCTCTTTAGGAAATCTTACTTGACTTACTAACTCTGCTGACTGTGTAGAATAGTAGAAGCCTGAGGGAGTTTCAAGGTAGCTACCTGGTATTGTATTAGTCTAAGATGGGGATCCAGGGACCTCACAACCCACCAGTAGAGAAGAAGCCAAAGAGACTCTGGCTCATATTGGGTACAGACTCCAGCTGCATGCAGCTAAGGTCTGAGCCCAGGCAAGTGGCTTTTTAGTGAATTCCTGCCACAAACGTAGGGTTCCCAGATGTAACATGAATTGCTAAATGGTCTTATTAATAAAAAACCTGGAGCCAGATATTGGGGTGAAAGCTAAAAGATCAGAGGAATAGAAAAAGCTAGCTACAAGTTCTTCCCATTAGGAAATCCTCATCCCAAGATAGCTACTTCTTGTATTATATGCCTTGTATACCTTTCTTTGCCCTGCCATCTTACTTCCTCTCTCTGCCCAGCTACATCACTTCCTTTTCCCACTCAGCTCTGTTATTTCCTGTCTGTCTGTCTATACAGACCTCCAGACATCAAGGGTTAACTAGTGCTGGGATTAAAGGCATGTGCCATCATGCCTGGCTCTCTTTACAGTGTGCCCTTGAACTCACAGAAATCTAGATGAATATTTGCCTCTAAAATTCTAGGATTATTACCTCTTTGTTTAATATAGTGGCTGGCCTGTCCTCTGTTTCCCAGGCAAGTTTTATTTGTTAGGATTGCAAAGAGTCTCCTGTAAGAATCATATGGATAGTCAATTAAGATTGGAGCTAAGAATGAGTGCTAAAAAGAAGCTGAAGATTTAGAGCTTATTTAGAACAATGAAGAGTCTTGGACTGAAACAGCACTATGTGAGTAGACACATTCCTTATCCCTCAGATTAGTTTTCCTCTGTGGCAGTAGAGTCTCCTTTAAACACTGGGAAAAAGCTTTTGAGGCTGGACCTCAAGGACTTTCATAACAGGTATATGAGGTTAATGTAATAAAGGTATCTTTATGGTAAGCAAATATTTGTCTAGCTTTTCTTACACTAAGGACTGTCCTTGTGGATCCTGCATGCTTCAGCAATTTCACAAAACCTTGCGAAACTTCACTCCTGCTTCCAATGACAAGGAGAGTTTGGCTGTTGGTGAATCCACATAATTTCCCTTCATGAGACATTGCTTCAAATCCCCAGCCCGGGACAAGTGAGAAAGACACCTTCAGCCATAACCTAACAGGGCCCTCCTGCAACTTTGCTCACTGTGCCTCAGGATCTCTGAACTTTTCTTGTATATTAATAAAGGACACACCTTAATAATATACTTCCCAGGGTCTCAGAAGAGAAACTATGAACAGTGAGATTTATTTTCAGGAAATGAATCTAAATACACCTAGCTCTTGTCTACTTCATTCCTCTGGGATAAAATCCTATCTACACAGTTTCAGTTCTG
This sequence comes from Peromyscus aztecus, assembly GCA_902168405.1. Classification (NCBI taxonomy): domain Eukaryota; kingdom Metazoa; phylum Chordata; class Mammalia; order Rodentia; family Cricetidae; genus Peromyscus; species Peromyscus aztecus. Next base: position 49,395 of record CABHPQ010123988.1, read on the forward strand.
TACTCAAGCCTAGTTCCTTTCTTGCCTGATTTGTCTCTACCTTTATCGATTGTCCCTTCTAAGTTCTATCTTAAGTCTCTCATCTTAGTTCTGCCTCATCTATGTCCTTCTCATATCCTTCTTACTCATCTAGTACTTTCCTGTCTGGCTCTTCCTCATCTTCCATCCTGACCTCTAGTCAAAAATCCTCTCCAGCCAAAATCCTCAATATCCTCTCTTTGTTCCCCTTATACCTCAGTTCCCCTCACTCTCTGAGGTGTTCACTTATAAACACAAGCCATAGCAATCCTCTGGCAGAGCAAGGTCACCAGGACTGAATTCCTATGGAGTCATAAAGGCAGGTAAGAATTCTCCTGAGACAGTGGCCACCAGGCTTTATTTTACAAGCCAAATGAGTGCTAATGATCAGTTAGTCAAGAAGGAAATTATGTGCTCAATCTACATTCCTAGAAGTGGTTAGGTAAGAAATTAGGAGTCTATTAGCAAAGTTGTAAGGAAGGAGGGTCTCACTCTAAATTGCATAAGAAATAAAGTTATTCTCCTGACCTAGGAAACAGGTGTCGTTTGGCCTTGGATGCTTGATACATATTTTAGATAAATACACTGTTAGGAGTTCTTTGAAGTATGCATAGCATTACAGGAAAATCACTGTAGGAACCATCTAGTATATATATATATACAAAAGCTAAAATATCACCAAGACTTCTTAACCCATGGCTTGACCTTCAGAAAAGTCCTTGACTTTTCCAAGTAGTAGCTGTTGTGATAGTAGCTGGGTTCCATTACATTTTGCTGTGGCTTGCAGCAAACTTTATCATAGTTTTTCCTCTGCATGGTGCATGAAATAGGAGATCAGTGAAACTAGTGATACACTAAAAAGCTTTTGTTCCTGACACAGTCAGATCACCACATATTCTCAGGAGCTATGTCACAGGTGGGCCATGATGCAATTACAGTAGTTATCAATTGATAAATCATATGTCAAACCAGCACATGAGTGGTTATCTGACAAAGGAATCCTGTCAAGCAGGACTCACAGGGCCACAGACTCTGAAAAAAAAAGACTTTTGATCCTGTCTATAATTTCACTTGTGCAAAAACAGGTATGATATCTCCACTTTACAATATATTTTTTGTGTAATAGTATTTATAATCCCATGACTACATCTCAATTATATGGACACATATTTGTGAATGGTCAAAAGACGACTTCTCATCTAGTTGTATAATTTTGATGAATTGAAACATATTAAAACATGCTTCATAGCTAGATCTATTGTTCCATGAGGACTCTAGACACGTAGGAACCTGTTCTCTATTTTTACCTTCTCTGACAGTGCACTTTGGCTGGAAAAGCATACTTATGAATCGATTACAGATGGAACTACCATAGATAATATTTATGAATGGAATTGCAGATGTCTGACATTGTTTCGATCAAAGCCTTTCAGAACATTTATGGCAAACTAGGGTGATATTGCAGTTGTCTGGCCTTGTTTTATCGAAATCCTTCAGAGATTAATAGCAACTTATATTTCTCTATGTTTTTTCTGGCAGCTCCACCGTTATCAGGACTGCAGCAACCCCCTGTTCTGACTCATTGTGAAAGAAAAAAATTGTAGAAAGAGAGCATTTTAAAAGAAGGGTTGGGGGGGGAACTTCTCACACTTCACAAGGATCTCTCATGTCCTTGAGACCTGCTACTTCCTATCTGTGAGGTCTCCTAAGAAGCCACTAATTCTAATGTGTCTCTCTTGAACACTTTCAGGAGGGACTGTCTCTGTTTTCCCTCTTAGTGTGTTACCTCTTCCTCATGGGTTACTCCCAAATTATTCTCCTTCCTTGGTGTCGGTGCCAGCTGTAGTTTTGAGGGTTCCTCAGAGAAATGTTTCCCAGGAGCGAAGGAATGATAGATTTCTATAATAATTTCACACACAGGCCAAATGCTCTTCACTGTGTTATGTTCTTTATTGCTCCATGTTCTTCATTCTTCCATACTCTTTCTTCTGCTGTTAAAAATTGGCAAGCATACACACACACACACACACACACACACACACACACACACACACACACA
>CABHPQ010123992.1:0-15774 GCA_902168405.1 Peromyscus aztecus
TTACATTTTTAGATTCCATGAGTTTTGTTTGTTTGTTTGTTTTTTGGATGGGACCAGGGATTGAACACAGATCCTTGCTCATGCCTACTAAGCTGTATTCCCAGCCCAGATTGAGTGAGTTCTAAACAGTTCATCTTTAATCTAAAAGTTTCTATACTTTTTTTTTTTAAAAAACAACGAAAATCCTATCGTGTTCTGCGTCTGTGTTCAGCTAGCTCTGGAAAGTGTTGATATTTAGGTAAAATTTAACTTGAACTTTGTGCTATAGTGGAGTCACCAGCCTCATGGTTCTCCTCGTGTAAATGTGGGACCCTCTTGTCCTTCCTGGAATCTGAACTCTGGGAGGTCCCGTACCCTAATAGGCAGCCCAACAGGAAGACCTCGGTTCCTCACCTGCTTCCCTCACTGGGAAAGTATTAGTACAATAAATATGGATGGCTGTCAGACATCATACAGTAAACCAATTATAAATTCAGAAGTACAGATCATGGGTCTCTTCCTTCTGTCAACAGTAAATACATAAGGAAAGCCTACTTTTAGTTCCAAAGAGTCCCCTAATTCATGATAACCCAGATGTTTCTTCTGATCAGAACAAGTCCACACCCAGCATGCCCCATCAGAACCAGACAAGATCAGGGCTGGATGGACCCGGTCTTGGAATGCAGTCTTTAGAATGTCTGCTGCTAGTACATGTGCTTGCCCACAGAAACTGGGAGAGGCCGAGCCACAGCTCTTTTCTGCTTCTCCAGGTGCCATCCCCAGCGTGACACATAATTATTTTACCCAGGACTCTGCATGTTAGGCAAGTGCTCTACCTCTGATCTACAGCCTGCCCTTCATCCCTGTAGATGGATTTTTCTGTGGGCTGCCAGCTCATAAATAATGACATGGAGACTTAGTAATTATGAAAGCTTGGCCTTAGCTTAGGCTTGTTTTCAACTAGCTCTGATAACTTTTAACCCATTTCTTTTCATCTCTATTCGGCCACGTACCACCCATCCTGCTTCCTAGGTGTCTCCTGATGGCTCTTCTGTGTGCCTAGATTCATCCCTAGTTCCTGTCTTGGCCCGGAAGTCCCACCTATTCTTCCTGCCTAGCAATTGGCCATTTAGCTTTTTATTACGCCAATCAGCAATACACCTCCACAGAGTATACAAATATCCCACAACACATCCCTGGTGTCGTTCAGTAGCCAACATCCTCTGCCCTGCGGTTAATACCAATCATGTATTGCTCTAAGATGGTATCTTAGGCACTGATCACATGACATTTAAGAGAAAATTGAGGCTTACCTACTTCTATGAGTGATTACAAGCTTTCTTTTCGGTCAGAGGCTTGGGAGATGGGGGCTACTGACTGCAGCTTAATACCTCAATCCAACTCTGAGAAGAAGAGAGGGTAGGAAAATGGAGATACTGAGAGAGCTTTGTGTAACACCTGTGCAGAGCAGGGGACAGGGCTGGGTAGTTTTTTTTGTTTTTTTTTTTTTTTTTTTTTTTAATACCTAGAAACCAGTGCCTTTAGTCCTTAGAGGAAAGCCAGAGGTGTGCGGACAGCCTGTGAGTTCACTTGCCCATGAAAAGCTTGAATCACATAGGTGGGAAGGATGTGATCTCAGGCAGGGCAGTTGGGGATTTGGATTAAGCAATAGTCCTAGTTTCAAGTTCAGCTCTTAGGAAGTAGAATTTCCTCACTATTTGTTCATTCTTCCAGGAACTCCCCTTCTTAAAGAGTCTCTTTAGATGAAGTAGTATTTGCACAACAGCTTAGCATGGACCCTGAACAGAGCAAGGAAGGTAAAGGACTAGAAGAAAAGAGTCACTGAGTTCTCAGCGTAAGATCTGGAATTAGCGTGCCATGGCAGAAACTAGGTGCAGAACGTGGAGTCTACAGTGGGCACCCGAAATTGCTGGCAAGATAAATGAGAGTATATTTATTGTGTATGTCTACCATTAGCGTTTTCTGCTGTGGAGTTTAGGTTTTCTTCTGTATACCTTACTTACATCTTTGTAGTAGTAAATGCCTGGCATCAATATTTGAAATCTTTGTTGAGTGTCTAGCGAGTATTTAAGTTTGTGTGTTCAAACTCTTTGTGTAAATGCTACTCTTGGCTTACTGTGTTTATCACTTAGAAGAAAGAAAGGAGAATAGTCCTGCTCTGCTGCACATTGGCTGTGAGCACAGTTTGGGTCCCACACACTGTCCTCAGACTGAGCCCTTTAAACTTCCTCAAAAGTCTTGCATGGGGCAGAGGGGCAGAGAGCTGGAGTTTCCTTCCACAAGCTCACGGAGCAGTAGTATCTGGTGTGTGTACTTCACACACCCTTCCTAAGTGGCTGCTGACTGGAGAACCACACCTGAGAAGCCCCTGGCTGCAGGCTTTGCAAGATGTGCTCCTGGGAAGGTTTCTAACTGCCACAGCATTCTCACAGGGGTTAAAGTTCACAGGGTCAGCCAGAGTGAAAGGCAGCTTATGGTGAATCTCATCCAGATGTCTCCATGAAGCCGTAGATCTAGCTTAGAAGTTTGAGGCTCTGGGTGAAGTTCTAACTTTCTTACATATTAAGAGTGGTCTCTTTTTAAAGAGTATTCCAAATAAAATAATCAGCTACTTTCACATAGTCTTCAGAATCTGGAAGCCTTTCCAAAAGCCTAGTGATTTCTAAATTACTGTTTATTAAGATGACAGTATCATGTGACTTCATGCAAGTTAATTTTGAGTCTCAGGAGATGTGTTCCTTAAAATATGTGAATAAATTGATTATCCATAAATGTATCCACAGTAGAGGTATTGCTGAGTAAAATTCTTTCATTTCCTGCTGAAAGAAGGGGTTTTTTGGTTTTTGTTTCTGTCTTAAAATGAATAGATCTTTTTTCGCCTACAAGTTCAATTTTACATCACAGCAGCTCAGGCTAATCTTGGTTTAATCTCGGTGTCTTTTTTGTTTTATTTGTCGGTTTGTTTTTGCGGCTCACACAGCCTCTAGTGCTGCTTGACCCCTTCCCTCTGCTCTGACCCGCTCTCTGGTGTTTGCTTCCAGCAGTCTCTGGTCCCAGCGCACCCCATGGCCCCTCCCAGTCCCAGCACCACCAGCAGTAATAACAACAGTAGCAGCAGTAGCAACTCAGGATGGGATCAGCTGAGCAAGACAAACCTCTACATCCGAGGCCTGCCCCCCAACACCACTGATCAAGACCTGGTGAAGCTCTGTCAACCGTGAGTATAGCCTTGGCTGCTGAAGACTTCCTTGATCGTAGCCATAGAGGATATAAGTTGTGTTACAGGAGATGGGATTAGATAAATACATAAGACCCGCTAAGTGCTCAACTCTTGGGCATTTTCTTAGTATTCACATGTGCCTCTGGAATGCCAGCATACAGATGAAGTTAGAGCATTTTCTTGATACAATTTGACTTGACATGTGAGAAGTAAAATATGAATTTAAGAAAAACTGATGGGTAGATCCTTTTGAAGAGCACTCCTCTTTCATAGAAGCCTGCGAGGGACCCATCAATCCCGTAAGAGAAACCAGCTGACGTTATTTGTCAGAAGGTAATTAACAAGCTAGCCTCATCTTGAGTGTGTGTCAACTCTGGGTTCCTGCTGGGATAGTGTCCCTCTATTTTCATAAGCACCTGAAGCTCTGTGGTGCAGATCCTTCACCAGTTTCCCTTTGGAAATAAGAACACCTCCACTTCCTGCATCTTAAGAGAGGAATGCATGTGCATCAGGTTCCACAGTAAATTTGCATTTTCTACTAAATGTTGATGAATAGAATACAAATGTCTTATTCCATTGCAATTACATTAGCGCAGCTGAGTAACAAAGTACTAATTTACACTAAGGAGCCAGAAGTACCCTCGAGAGCAAAGATCATTGTGGAAGGGGTAAAAACATCAGATCGTATTGAGCAGTAAATGCTTACACATAACAGCACTTTGTATGAATCCTAGGACAGTAATGGTCTTTCACAAAAAGAAATTTCGCATAACTGCATGGAGCCTTCTGCTAGAGAATGTTGCCTATTCCTTCAAAATGTCTTGCTTGACAGCATCTCATTTCTCCAGTCCTGGGGAAAGCCCAGATTCATTACTCATTTTTTTTTTTTTTTTGGTTTTTCGAGACAGGGTTTCTCTGTGTAGCTTTGCGCCTTTCCTGGAACTCACTTGGTAGCCCAGGCTGGCCTCGAACTCACAGAGATCCGCCTGGCTCTGCCTCCCAAGTGCTGGGATTAAAGGCGTGCGCCACCACCGCCCAGCTCATTTTTTTTTTTTTTTTAAGGAAAAACAAAAACAAAAACTCAGAACTAATGAGCTGTGTTTCCAAACTGAAGCTACAGCTACCATTTGGCCTTGGTTTGCTTTGTTTGAGAAGTAGGGTGGAGTGATAGGTGGTGTTCCTCCAGGCTCTCGAGGGTCATGTAAAAGGCCATCTCTATCATGCCTTTTCCTTATCACCCTTCCTGCCCTGTCCTCTTGGACTCGGGGAGAGTGCAGTCATGTCCCACACTGAGGTCGGAAAGGAAAGTCCAGCTCTTGGGAGTTGGGCGGGCCTGGCTGGAGACAGGGAACTCTGCCAGGCATGCGCTGCCCTGCTGCAGCCGTCAAGACCACAAATAGGCCTTTTGCTCTCTTGTCTGCTGCTGGCCTTTCCTTGGCGTCTTCTGATGCTTCTGCAGCATAATTGCAGGTGGATAGAGCGCCGGAGAGTCTAAGAAGCTAAAAATACGCCGTCGGAACAAGGGGACGAAGCAGATTCTGTCTTGAGGTATCAAAGGAGAGGACCGCAGAAGGAAACTGTTCCTCAGCTGGTTTTAAGTTATGTAAGAGTTGATGTCAAGGAGACAGCACAGGAACCATAAAGTAATAGATCCCTATGCCATGCTTTATAAACCGGAAGTATACTTCAACAATAGGGCCAATGGTTTCTTTTTTTTTTTGTTTTTATTGAACAAAATCATTTTCTAAAAATGATAGAACAATGCATTATCATTTTTCCTAGACCATTTATTCCATTTTCCTAGATCCATATTCCATGATATCTTTGATGTGTGCAGGTTTTCTTAATATGTGTAACCACTGTTCTCTTTGCCGTTTACCGTTAGTAGCAGTAACTTAGCCAGCCTCACCATGTCTTGTCATTGATAAATGAAGACTCTTGCAAGATCCCAGGTTGGGTGTTGAATGCTGGTGATTGTTTAGGCAGCTGTGTCTATGGAAGCAAGACACAACACTGATAGGGGATGCTGCCTCGAAACCCACTATCAGCCCCATTCTGCTTCGCACAGAGAACTGAGTAAATACAGCATCTTCCTTGCTGACCGTGTGTGTCTTACAGTATAGAGAAAGACATAGAGGGACACTTGTGCTCTGAACTTAGTTTCTGATAAAGCGTAACTAGTTGGTGACTTGGAAGTTGATGCGAACTTTATGGTAAAGCAACTTACTTTAGGACCTAGGAAGTCCTTTAAGCACAGAGATTACAGAAAAGTATGGGAAACTTTGCAGGAAGGGTAGATAAAGCCATACCTCCAAACAGGGGGAAAGCATTTTAGAAGTGCAAGCTTAGCACTAATTGCAAATTGACTTGGGCTCGTGCATGGGGGTGGGGAGTGGGGCAGCCACAGTTGAAATAAATGATTGGTTTCTTCTGAAGTTTGGGTCGGCTCCAGTTGTCTGAAAAATGGGAAAAGATGCCAAGACTGTTTGTTCCATACTAAATATGCATGGAGCTTAGAAGCAAATATGACAAAGATTTTATACACTGGCGAGGAAAACAAAGGAGGTTTTGGAAGTAGAACACGGGGAGGTTAGGGGAAATGAAAATGGAAAGGTAAATGGTGTGATGTTAAGAGTTCTGGTGGTAAAAGTCAGCCTCCCCAACTCAGAGCTCCTGACACCGGGTGGTGTAGACCACATGGTCAGGAGGGCAGGGGTGTGGACCATAGCACTTCAGCTGGGAAGGCAGTGAGGTTAGGCAACTGCAGACCAGCAAGGAGGACCTGACCCTGGGCATGGCGGTCATGGTTAAGTGATGTGGACTGTGAGTAGATGCATCTCCAGGAGTACTTTAGGAAAGAGGCCAAAAAGCTCTAGGTAAAACCTCTGAATTGTGGAGAGTGGATAGAAATGCAGGGAGCTTGTAACTGTTCCAGGCTGCTGCAGGTTTCTTCCGCCGATCTCCTGAAAAAGACACTATCAGTGTGGGGACCCATTGTGTTTAGGAGATGAAGTGGCCTGTGTGGCAGAAAGGACCACTCTATTACACCTGAGCCACAGATAGTCTTAATTCTCCCTATTTTCTGAACCAAACCAATCAAATACCAGTTTGAGTGTTCTGATATATATCAATGAAATAGTTCTTGGATTTCCTAGTCCTGCACTGAATTAATAATTCTAGGGGCTCGCCTCCTCACGCGCTCAGGTTCTCAGCTGCTACTGCCTTGCCCTTGTTTTCTGTGTCATATTGTCACTGTTGCCTGTCTCTGTTTAAAGTCTGTGTCCTCTGCTGGGGACTCTCTTACAGCAGTGCTCCACACTTTCAACTTACTGTACATTTCTGCTTGAGTATCTTATTTGAGCCCCAAATTCACTAGTATCTTCTTCACCTCCTAACTGTGACTTATCCAGTTGACTTTCTCCACTGCAAAGCTTTGGCGTGGTTGTCCTGACTTCAAGTGTTCCTTGGTCTCCAACTGACTTTTCCCTTCTCCTCGGGCATCATTGGGCATGTCCCTTCCTTCCTTGCTTTCCTATGGTGTGACAGGAAAGAGCATTTGCTCTGATTGCCACCTCACCTAAAATTTCTCCCCACTTTCCCCCTCAATTCTATGAGGCCTTGGTCAAGTTTTCCCTGGCTCCTTCAGCTTGGACCATGCTAAGACCTCTGCACCTTCTTTACCTACCCTGTATCACTGCTCGCAGTCTGCATTTTATTCCCATGCCATCCTGCTATCCACATGCCTGTTACATGATTTAACAGCATGTCTCATGCTAATCATGTCTTATTGCTACGGATTCCGCACCTAGCTTATAACAACATGATAGTCAGGGCTGCAAGCTTTTGAAACCCCGGTGCCATCTACTACTACAGGGCTAGGTAGATAGCTAGTGTGTTAGTCCATAGCCTGAGAAGTAGGTCAAACAGTGCTTCCATTACAAAGTTCTTATAAAAAATGATTGAAATCCAGATTATATCTCCTCTATTAGTGTACTGGGGACAAGATGTATTTTGTGTTTCAGGCTTTTGGAATATCTTTATATATGCAATGAGATATCTCAGGGAAGAGACTCAAGTCTATACACAAAATTTAGTTATATTTCCTATAAACACATACACATACCATGAAAGTAACTTTATACAGTGTTTTCAATGTGTCTGCATTTTGGCTATGACCTACCACATACCATTAGATGTGGGATTTTCTACTGTGGTGTAATGTCCGTGTGCAAACAAAAATTTAGATTTTGGCCCACTTTGGAGTTCATATTTTTTGGAGTAGCAGAAGAACCTCTAAGGGAAAGACAGCTGACCCAGTCCCTGGAGCACTGGTATCACTAAGCAAATATTATTTCTTCTTTTTGTCAAAATCCTGTTAGGAAAAGCTTTAAGTGTGTGTAATCTTACATTCAAAAAGAGTACAAGAGAACCCCACCAGATTCTGATTTTGAAAGCTGGGGGGGAGCAAGGGAGTAGTTTGAATAAACATAGCTTAAGCCTCCTCTTCCTTCGGGCTTTTGTTGGGGTCCTTGTAGATGGCTGGTTTCAGGGTCACACAACCTTTCCTTGTTCCTTCCTGGTTATTATTTTTACTACGGCATGGGAAATTTTCCATTTTGTCCACGCTTTTATTTAGAAGATCTACAAACTGTGTTTGAAGTGGGGTATGGCGGTCTGTCCCTGTGGGCCCAGCTTTTGGGAGGTGAAGGTATGAAGCAGCTGCAGGGGTTCAAGGCCACCTGGACTACAGTGAGCTTGTCTCAAGCCAACTAAACAAATAAACGTAAACAGTATTTGTGTGCACAGTTTGTTCCATAGTGCATCCTGATTTCCTGTAGGAGCTGAGGCCAGCTGGCTGAGAGATTGTTGCAGCTCCAATCTCCACTGGAGCTCAGGGTCCAGGGAGCTCTCTGTCTCAAGGAGCTGGTTGAGCTGAAGGGCATTCAAAAAGAATTTGAATGGATTTTCCAAAGTGTTCCTACCCTGCCACTATGCTTTTCTTCTTCCTAAACTTACCGCCTCTTTCCTTCATTCAGTGGCACTCTCATTTGTTTCCACAGTGTAGTAAAACAGCGTGTTTGTCTAAGCATGGAACTGAATCTATCTTCTGATATGCCGGACTGTTACTGGTCAAAAGGGGCATCCTTGAAATATAACCGCCTTCACTGGTCTTGATAACCAGTGCGTTTTGATTTCCTCTCTCTTTGCTTTTGGTTCTCTGCAAGTTTTCCTGGTGATTTGATACATTACAGTTCTTTGAAAGTGAATTAGAAAAGCAAGACAGGTCAACCGAAGTGGACAGAAACAGCCAGCCATCATTTGAGAAAGAATTAAGTAAACATTTTTTTCCTATGGCGCTGCCCAAGAAAACCTGAGGAAAACTCAGGTTAACATGATATGAGGGCACAGAAGAGTTTCCAGGAATGAAACAACATTTGGGCCTCAAATGACACAGAACCTGTCAGGAAGGATAACTGCTCATGCCCTTCAGGCTCCGAGAAGAGTTCCAGAGGTGTGAGGATGCTGGCGGTTTAGAATGCACGGAGGAAGAAGGGAACGGAGGCTTATTGGTGCACAGCTGGGGGGCCTGCAGTTTCCGTTAGTTACCCAGGGCTCTTGGTGAGTGAGTGCAGAGAAAAAGAAGGTGACCCTGGTGGGAACAAGTGTCTGTACCTTGGATCAGAAGCTAAAGGATCTGGAGTTGATTCTTCACAGGGGACTTCGCTCCTTTTGGAGCGGAGGAGAAACATAATTCCTCCATTTTCCCTCTCTCCAGGATGGTGGGTCTGAGCACAGAAGGAAGGCCTGCTTAGAGGAGAGGACATGATCTCTATGAGAGCTGTGAACGGGATTCCAGGGGCTATGGTGTAGGACAGTAGGGAGTGTGGCAGGGTATGACCGCCTGTTATGGCATAGGACAGTAGGGAGTGTGACAGAGAATGTCCAGGGGCTATGGCATGGGACAGGAAGGAATATGGCCATGTCTTGCCAGTAGGTACATTGAGATTTGAGCCTGACTGAAAATGACTGTAAGACCCTAGCTCTTGGTACAGGAAAAGCTTGAGGTGTGCTGAGAGAGCACAGAAAAGGGCAGCCTCTTGGAACCCAAGCTCCAGCATCCCACCGTGTTCCCATGGTGACCATACTTTCCCAATGGGATCCACAAATAAGGCCAATAAACCACTGTTTGGAAACCACTGGTTTGTCAGGCACTGATTTTTAAAAAGCTGTAAGTTGGGCCTGGCAGATAACTCAGTGGGTAAGGACGCTTGCCACCAAGCCTGATGACCAGAGTTTGATCCCTGGGATCTACATAGTGGTAGAAAAGCACCCACTCCTGGAAGTTGTCCTTTGACCTCCACGCATGTGTGCAGGTGCGCGTGCATGTGCGCGCGCGCACACACACACACACACACACAAATGTGATTAAAAAAAAAGTTAAAAACCAGTTTAGATGCAGAAGTTTCTAAGTTGCTCTGATTGTCTAAATACATAAAGGAAGCTAACAAGACAAAATGGGGACCTGGAGTAGTCATGCTCTCTCTGTATTCCATCACCTCTAACTAGAGAATTTCTTAAGCTTTCTCCTCTGGAATATTTCTCCTCTACTCTGGGAATTAGTGGCTGTTGTTTTATTCCAAAATGAGTAGGTTCCAGCCACAGTCATTGCTTTGTATCATCATTAATAGAAACAAATTTATTTTTATTTATTGTCACCATTCATGTCTTGGGGTTTCTTAGGCTTCCATGTTCCAAGTCTCTATTAAAAACCAAACCTTTAATTTTCATTTCTTAGATTTCTTTGAAAGTCGGGGAAACAGAAAATATTAGGAAAATAGTTCTGATTAAATGTGTCCCTTAAAAATTGTCTTCAGCCTCTCAAGAGTGCTTGATTTATCTAGAAGATTCTCAATTTTAAAAAAGTGGAATACTAATCATAAGAGTTCTGGAACTGTTTTCCTTAGCGTAATAGAGAAACACAGAGCACACAACACAGTGAGGTCTTACACCAGGGCACCCGAGCACCCCACCAGCTGTTCTGACTTTATCTCTTCATTTTTATGAAGAAATGCCAATGTACCAAGCCAAAATGTTGCCTTCGGAATTGTAACTTAACTCTGTCCTTCTGGCCAGTACGTCTGAGATTCCCGGTAGTTGAAGAATTGAACAAATGCCGTATTTGAGACTAGGAAAGATAGATAATCTTCATCTTTTTTTTTTTCTAGTCAAAGCAGAGTTAAGAACTTGGATACAATATTGTGTTTCGTTGCCTCTTTCCCCCATTCATCTCTGGGTCAGCCATGTTCTTAGTCACCTCAGGTGCTGCCTTCCTGCTTCCTGTGGGGAGAATTCTGGAAATGTATGAGATACTTTATGTGCAACAGATACTTTACTAATGTGCTCTAAAGGCTGCTGGATTTCACAAAAATAGCTGTAGTATTAGAAAAAAAAAGTCCCCAGGAAATATAGTTTCCCAATAGAAAACTATCTCGCTTTGACCTCTCTTACCATGTCTTTGATTTTAGAATTAGAACTGTTTATTTTTAGGATATAGGCAATTCTCTGGAGTTAACATGGCATTTAATTCTTGAGAGTTGCCTTTACAAACACAGAGTAAAACCTTACTGAAATGCAGGTCCTGGGTGACTGGCCTGGCCATCTTCGGGCTACATGACTAGCCTCCTTCTGCTAATTCAGACTGCCTGCAATCAGGTATGCGCTGCAGCGCAATTTAGACACAGTAGTAGCCCGGAGAGTTTCAGTGTCATGAGTAGCTGAAGCCTCAAATGCTCATGTTTTCCAAGTACCTACTATGTGTATGTATTTGACATTTTGGCAGAAACCTGTTGGGTTATTTTCTAATTTATCAACTCTGTCAATAAGTGGTAAACTTGGGTACCAACTCTTCGTTTTGCCAGTTGGCTTTGAAGGTGGAGTGCTTCTTAGGATAATAAAGAGCCATCCCCTCCCTGTAATGTCCAAACTGCATATGTAGCTGGCACTCCAGCTTCAGCATTAGCCTTAGCAGAACATCCTGGGAAGCCCTGAACAAATGATTGTAACCACACAGATGTGCAAACTCGGCCTGTCCTTCTCCATGAGCATAGATGGTATTTGCTATACACCTAGTCCTTGTTTATTTATGCAAACTTTGGGTTGCTGTAGCAGTGCCGTGGAGGTGTTTAACCAGTATATGAAGGTAAATGTATTGTCATCTGGGGTGACAAAAGCCTTTAACATCTCTATTTGGCAGTTATGGCGGGTTTTAGAGTTTCCTTATTGAGTTGCCACAAATCTCAGAAATTTACAATCCCGCCCTTGACCCTTCCCCCTTCTCCAATTCATATACTTAGGAGAGTGAGAGAAGAATGAGGAGTGGATGTGTTCTGTGGGTGCAGAGCTGGAGTAAGGTCTAATATAACACACACGAGGGTCACTAGTGTTGACAGTAAGCTGTATTTTAAAATATATATTCTCAAGCTTTCATTTGGCCATTCCTATCACAAAGCTGTGTTGAATGCTTAAGGTGTTGGATATGATCATTACACTCAGCAGATCATTATGTAAAGACACTGAAACATCACATGGCACTTGGCAAATGTGCTTAATTATTATGGGTCAGTCAAAAATAAACTTGAGAAAACATATGTGGAAAATCCATGTGTTACATATAAACGCCTAAAATGATTCTAGCTGCCACAGTTTATCTAATTCTTGCTCTTTGCTGGTTAGTATGCAGAATGACTTGTTTAGTTCTTAGAGATGTTGTACGTCTGGTAATACTGCCTAAGTTTAAGAAGAAGTTGAAGGAGACCTCTTTCATATTGATCAGGATCATACAGCTAACACAGTTGAGTCAAAACTTGGACTCCGACTAGCCTGACTGTAAAACCCATACTCTAAGGGCAGTGCACTGAATGCATTTGTGATCTGTCTGCTGGCCCTCATCCTCAGGGCCTATGTTTTTCCACTTGCCACCACCCACAGAGACTCATTCCTGAAGGCCCCTGAAAGAGCCATGATAGATTTAGCAAGATTTTTAGAAAAACCAGGCCTCCTTAAGTCCACTTAAACAGTCAGTGGAATCAAAAGCTCAGAGCAGAGGCCTGAGGAAAGAGGCAGGATCTGTCTTTCCTGATAGCTAACAGAGCAATCCCCTGGTGCATAGCTAGTCACTGAGACACAGCTCATGGTTAGCTAATGTGCACCACCCTGAGATTACACAGCACAGAGAAGGTACGTCATGTTACTTGCTTGACGCCTGGGAGAGTTAGATAAAAAGAAACATTCTTTTTGGAGATTGTCTGACAAATCCTGACACTGTGTTAGAAAATAATGGACTTTGCAGGAACATTATAATTTTCTTATGAATGAATAATATGTTTGATTAAAGCAGATCAAGTCATTCTTTAGCAGAAGTAAAGGATGACATCTCCTTTTTATCTAACTTAGCAAATATTTATAATCTTCATGCTGGTGATTTTGCTGGACAATCACGGGGACACATTTGCCTGCCTTCTAGGGGGGTCTTACTGAATAATGTACAACAGAATGCAGAGCTGTAGCTGCTACCAGAATCTCATGTAATAGGGGTGACCAAGAAAAGCTAGCCTTTGCATGAGTCTTAATGCAGTAGGCTGCCCAGGCCCGAGACTGAAGAGGCAACCTCCTCATCTGCCTGCTCGGGCTTGTGTGTGGTGGGAAGTGGGGGGACATGTGGTGGGTGGTCTTGAACACCGGGGAAAAGAGAAGGGAGAGGATACAGACCACCTCAGGGCTTGCCCTTACCTAATGTGGAATAGAGGGTGTGTCTAAGGAGGAAGATGACTAGAAGATGACTCTAAGATTCCAGGCTAGAAAACAGAGAGTGTGGTATCATTACAGATACGGGGATCAAGGGGCAGAACTTACTTTTACTGTTGCTGGAAATACTTGCCCACTCTTGGGTGAAACTTTTGAAGTTGGGTACCTGTTTGCTCTATGAGTTTGTGTCCTTGAAGTGTGGTACCTAAATGGGAGGAAGCTAAGCTACCAGTTCCACACGGGTGAATCTTCATTAGAGAAAAGAGACTAGTAATTAAAGATCGTGAATGTCATCTGGAGTAAGTGACCTGTTCATGAACTGCTCACTGACCACTTGGTATGTTAGAACTTTAGCCGAGAGGCCAGTAACAATAAGATTTATGTTTCTCCAGAAATTATTCTTAACATTTTATAGTAGAGTTAGGCTTGGTTGTACATACCCATAATCCCAGGATTTGGGAAGTAGAACCTGGTACATGTTTGAGGCCAACCTGGGTTACATAGCGATTATACTACTGAGCCTGCCATACATGGCAAAACCTAGCTCAAAAATAACCAACAGAAACTCCAAACCAAAATATTGTAGTAGAGTTTCAAGGGATTAACTTGGTGAACGTTGCCTTTTGAATACCAGAAGCCTGGCAGCTTCCTTGAGTAGGATCATCTGGCTTCAAACTGGAGACTTTTGAGAGGAAATTTTTGAGGGAACCTGGTCAGGAAGAAATGCAGATGCAGCTCCATAAATATGGTACCTAGGGCATAAATGGAACACCTAGAACATAAATGGGGTACCTAGAACGTTAATAGGGTACCTAGAATTAGCAAGAAAGTCGACTCAGAACACGAACAGCCCTGGCCATGTGTGTGGCTCTGCCAGGGGAATGCTGATTTCCTCTCCTTGATTACCTGCTCTCTTACTCACCTGGACTGTGCCAGACTTGGGTTGGCCTAAACTGCTTATGGAGTCCAAACCAGCATCTTTCTTGTTTTCAGTTTATGTTATAGTGTCTGCCCATCTCTATTATAAAATGTAATATGCCTCTGCATGGGGGGCGCCGCTTCTCAAAACATCAGTGTTCACACTCACACTTTTAGCTTTCCAGAATTACAAAGAATCCTTTGTTATGACATAAGGGCTGTTTCTTTAAAGATGAAAAGAGGAAGCAGTCATTTCTGGTCCTGGGAGCAAATGAAGCCTGTTAAAACATTTGCAGATAAAGAGTTCTTCCAACACGTTTCAGGACCATCTCTGGATGCGGGTCACCAATGATGAAGTCATCATTGCCCCTTCAGGTGTAGCTTTTTCTCCATGGATGTAGCTCACTAGATCGTGTAGTTAACCCTTCATACGTGTGGCTTCGCCACCCCGTGGATTCAACCAAGAGCAGACTGAAAATGTGTGAAGAAAAAGTTGCGTCTGTGCTGAACGTGTACACATTTTCTTGCCATCATTTCTCTGAGAAGTATGTTACAGCAACTAATAACTGAGCATTTCCATTGCATTAGGTGTGATCAGTCGTGGGATGATGAAGGGTGGAAGTCATATGCATATTGTACATTAGAGTGTTAAGTGCCTGCACACTGTGGTATTGGTGGTGGGGGGATCAGTGAGTCATCAGTACAAGGGAGGACTGTGCTTTTTTGTTTAAGACATCCCCCGTACCATCCTTTCATTCAGTAGATTTAATTGACACTCGATAATACACAATTCACTGTTAAAAGACATACTAATTAATTTTGGCTCAGGTCTTTGAAGCCAAAGAGTTTGAGCATTTGATTTAAAAAAATGTATTGAACTCTTGCCCCTTCTAGTTAGAATCAAGAACTTTCTATCTCCTAGTCATCGTGCTGTTGAGGAGGAGTGCTCACTCAGTCTGCCTCTTGGTGAGATTATGAAATACCCTCTCGATGGCTTCTGTTTGTGCTCCACCCCTTCAGCCCTTGAAAGAAAGAAGGGAAAGGAGGAGCGTTTCGGAGGGCGAAGCTTTGCATGCCCAGGCTCTGCTGGCTTCTGAGTCAGCGGAGAGAGGCAGTGCCACACGCAGCATAGCTTTCCTCCTGGCCATGCCCCTCGCTTGAGTAAACTGCCCAACTCTGTGTGCCCGGGTCTCCTCCCCTGTAAAGCCCGGATGATGATGGTGTCTGCGGCACAGTTCTTACAGGACGAAAGGAGTTCAAGGGCTTTGGATATTTGGGGGCCTGGGTTTGTGTTCTGCTGTCATGAGACTGTTTGTTTGGTTGTTTGTTTTTAAGCCTCCCAGGAACAGGTTCTGACTAAGGGCTTTCCTGGTTTATAACCGAGAAAGCTGGATTAGGAGGCATCCAGGTCAGGACGAATTCTGTGTCTTCTGAAACGCCTGATCTTGATGTGACGCTTTACATTTCCTGAGTAAACAGAAACTGAGCTGAGCCCTTGCTGCACCTCCATCCATGTCTTTCTAAGGAACGGAACTGTGTCCTCACCACGGCCAGTGCCTGTTGTTAGGGTGATGCTCACTGAGCCTCACGGCCTCTTAGGCCTACAGCAGCACTGTCTCAACCAGGTTTTTGTTCCGTTGTTCTTTTCATTTTTTAAGTAGAAAAAACCCCCTCCCCCCTCAGTAAAATGAAATAGTAAGCAAAAGCTCACATAAAATGTTTAAAAGTAGTGGCTTTGTCATATTTTGTAAGTGGGAATGTGCAATATTTATAAACTTGTCGGTGAGGCCAGCTCACAGATCTGAGATCAGGGCTCCTGGGTGATGGCCGCC
>CABHPQ010123993.1:0-13150 GCA_902168405.1 Peromyscus aztecus
TCCAAGGGCTGGAAGAAAGAGGCTTGAGATAGTTTCTCTCAAAGTAAACTTTAGTTCCTATACATCATACTCTGTAACAAAATCTATGTTTGTGACAGATGTCTAGAACCTTTCTCAGAGAGGGTGACAGAAAATGATTAGTTAACTAATTGCTTTTTTCAAGGTAAGGAACATTTTTCTTTTTCTTTTTCCTATTATGGCTTTTACAAATGGACATCAGATCCCCTTTCATCCCTCCTTCCATTCTTCCCTCTTCCCATTCCCATTATCTCCTCAAACAGGTTAAGTTCACCAATCGGGGGGATAGCTAAGTCTGGTGTTTTGAGTTGAGACAGGACCAAGTCCCTCCATGCTTACTCATGGGTGAACAAGGTGTCTGAACATAGGTTATGGAATCCAGAACGCTGGCTCATACACCACGAATAATCTTGATCACACTGCTAAATACCTACAGCCTCCCATATGCATAGGGTCTAGTCGGTCCCATACAGGTTCCATAGCTGTCAGGCTAAAATTCTTGAATTCCTTTAAACTTGGTTCATTTGTATCTGGAGATCTGGAGATGTCCCCGCAAAGATCTTTTTTTTTTTTTGGTTTTTCGAGACAGGGTTTCTCTGTGTAGCTTTGTGCCTTTCCTGGAACTCACTCTGTAGCCCAGGCTGGCCTCAAACTCACAGAGATACGCCTGGCTCTGCTTCTCGAGTGCTGGGATTAAAGGCATGTGCCACCACCGCCCGGCCCCATCAAGATCTTGATGCCCACAACCTTTACTCATTTTATCCCTGTTCCCTCTCATCTTCTCGACTCTCAGAGCTAAACTGGTGCATGCTTTTGGATCTCTGCATCTGCTTCCATCAGTTATTGGATGAAGTCTCTATGATGTCAGTTAAGGTATTCATCAATATGATTACCAGGCAAGGCACGTTCAGGCACCTTCTCCACTATTGCTCGTAGTCTAAAGTGGGTTCTTCCTTGTGGATTCTGGGTATTTCTCCTAGTACAATGTTTCTCCATAGTCTCTTCATTTCTCCCTCTATCAGCGTTTGTTTTATATGTGTGGCTGTTTTGCCTGAACACCTATTTGTGAACCTTTTGCATGTCCAGTGCCTGTGGTACACAGAATATGTCTGGCCCTGTGGGACTGGAGTTAATGACTGTTTTGAACTGCTATGTGGGTTCCTGGGAATCAAGTTCAAGTCTTCTGAAAGAATAACAAGTGCTCTTAACTGCTGAAACATCTCTACAGTCCCCATTTTCTTAAAAACAAGAACCCTATTTTCCTTTTTTTCTCTTTGTAGGCATTAATTCATGAGAATTCATGAGCTGCAATTTTCCCTTCCAGCATGGGGTTCCTAAAGATTGAACTCTAGTCATCAGGCTTGAATTCTTCACTAGTCCAGGCTGTGGGTTTTGAACGAATCCCAGAGCAAAAATAATGTACTATGTAATGAACATGGATGCAAAAATCTCAAGTGAAAAAAAAATCTAATTCATATGAAATGCACATAAAAAGAGTAGTATTTCTAACCAAATACCTTTCGTTCCTGCAATACAATATCTATCAACAAAAAAGAGGAAAATCTTTCTTCATTTTCTAATTTATATTAGCTCATTGCATATCATAGTTGGTTAAAAAATATTTTGATTGAATAAATTAAGTCTCTATTTTTCTTTTACTACATGAAAGGGAAAAATCCATATGGAATCTTAGGGATGTCAAAAGCATGATTTGACCAATTCCATCTCTCTCCCTCTTTTTTAATCTCATTGCCCAATTGACTTTATAAAAATTATAAAATGAGACCATGTATATTTAATTGATTAATTGACCAATTAATGTGTGATGAGTCTTCTTTGCAATACTTGTGGAAGTCAGTGGACAACTTGTGGTAATTTGTTCTCTCTAACCACTTTGTGAGTTTGGGGATTGAACTCAGGACCCTGGTGGGAAGACGACTTTATTAAAAGGTAGCCCACTAGCAGTTTTATTTTTCATGTCCCTGTCTGCAGTTCTTTCTCTCTGCCAAAAAAACCCTGAGTAATTAATTGTATCTGGAAGGCTATCCTGAGATAGCTGGTGGCTACAGGCAGAAAGCAATGCTGCTTGTTCATTCAGCAGTGTGGCCAGGTTTCAAGCTTTACATTGACAATCCCAGAATTCAATGTGTGAACTGGGTGTGGGGTAGGATGGCATCATTTTCAGACTCTGCTTAGAGAAGCCATCCCAGGTGAGTCTCTGGGGCTCTTTCAGCGCCCCCATGGAGGAATGCCCACAGGCTTGAGACTGTGAAGGTCCAATGGAGGGGTTGCAATCCAGAACATTTCTGTAAGACTTGGGGTATGAAGAGCTTTATTTCAGGAATGGAGGTAAAAATAGCTCATTGTAAGTTTTGTATTTGTAAGGATAATCTTGTCAATTTCAGAATCAAAGATAAAAAGTCTTGAGAAATGGGAGTACTCGAGAGCCTTTCTCAGTCTGAGGTGGCTACCTGACATTTGGAGCTATGAAAAAAATCTTCCTTTATTATAGGCATTTGAGGGAATGTTCTTTTTCAATGACAACAGTTTTGAAGAGATCCATTTTATCACCAGCGGAGAGGACATACTTATCATCTTTAAAAGGGAAGTTTATTTCAGGTTAGTGGATAATGAAACTCAAAACTTGCCCAGAAGGAATGATATTTAAAATGAGGAAAAGTTTCATGGTAAGTCTTAGAATACAACTCCCGGACTGTTATTTCAACAGTAGTTCTCATTTGCCTTGCTGGTAAGGCTTTGAGGTACCTTTCAAATAACCTGACCAGACACCAAAGGATTTCCACATTTCTTGTCATGTCCACTTTTAGGATCAGAGAGGTTCTCCTCCCAAGACCCTCCCCTCCTTTTTTATGATGTAATTTGCATCATGATATTTCGATTGGAGAATTCTGGAACCCAGAAAATAAGAGGCCAGCAACAAAGTGGTTACAGGACCTTCTTAAGAAGCTTCAGGTATTTGTAGGAAACTCCTGAAAGTTACCACTGATTTCAGGACCAAGGAAGTGCATCTAGAAGGGCTCAAAGGGAGAGCAGGGCCAAGAACTATATATGTGATCTCTCTCACAGAAAGAAATTCTAAAGGCTGGGTCCCATCGATTGATCATCATCCAAGTACTTGCTGCCAACTTTTTGTCCTCTTTTAGCACCACAAAACTTGGTGTGCTACAAAAATATTTCACCCTGTGAAGATGGACTCAGTGTGTGTGTATTGCCTCTGTGGACAGCCTTATTATGAGAACCACTTCATGATTGACTGTGATCTGTTCCAGGACTGGTTTCATGGTGGTTGTGTTGACATTGAGGAAATGAAGGCTGATGACATTGACATTTACCACTGCCGAAACTGTGAGGTCTTACATGGTCCTTCCTTTATCAAAAAACAGCATGGATCTTCTCAAGAGCACACAGGTCTCAAGAGGTAGCCAGTGAAGACAGGAGCCCTTTGTATTTTCACCAGCTCAAGGGTAAGCCTGTTGAGAGCTCTGAGGAAGTGGTTTTGAAGCCCACAGCAAGTAGGCTGACAGTAGAATTCCTGGAAGAGAATAGTTTCAGTAGACCCATCCTTGTCTTGAAGAAGGATGGGTTGGGGATGAAGCTTCCCCTAATATCATTCACTCTCAGAGACGTGGAATAATATGTTGGTTCTGAAAAAGGGATTGATGCAATTGATGTGGCCTGTCAAGCTAGCTGCAAGATGATGCTGGGTGATTTTGTGAAATATTATTACAGTGGAAAGAGGGAAAAGTCTTCAATGTTATCAGTTTGAAATTCTCTAATACCAGGCTTCCTAATATTTTAGAGATACCCAAGATCGTACTTAAGCTTTCCTGGGTGGAAAACTTATGGCCAGAAGAGTGTGGCTTTGAAAGACCTAATGTATATGTGTTGCTTTATGAGTGTGCAGGATAGCTATATAGATTTTCACATTGAATTTGGTACCCCTTCACCCTGGTATCATATGTGCAAGGGTGAGAAGTTCTTCTATCTGATCCACCCAACAAATGCTAACCTCACTCATTTTGAGAGTTGGAGCAAATCCTCTAAACAAAAAGGGATGTTCTTTGGTGAACAGGTGGACAAATGTTACAAATGTTCTGTGAAGAAAGTTCAGACACTTTTCATTCCAGCAGTATGGATCCATGCTGTGCTGACCCCTGTGGATTGCTTAGCATTTGGGAGGAAATTCTTACACAGTCTTAACATGGAAATGTAGCTCAAAGCCTATGAGATACAGAATAAGCTGAGCATAGCAGACGTCTACATGCTGCCCAGTTTTGAGACCATATGTTGGCATGTGGGAAAAAACATCCTGGACATTCTTGGAGGTCTGCGAGAGCAAGGGAGATGCCCTGCATCTTACCTGGTCAGTGGTTGTAAAGCTCTGGTGATGACTTTTCAAGTCTGTAGAAGGAAAGAAGTTCTGCCCAACCATGAAGATATAATCCCAAAGAGAGTGCAGACCACACAGCTTATTGAAGATCTGGCTAGGGAGATTTCTTTGGTTGAAGATACCTTCCAATACAACACCGAGAAGATGAATACTTTCTTTGAGGTCCAGGACGAATTTCTTGCCAATTCCAGTTCCTTAAGTAGCCCAAAAGATTCCAATTCAGTATCCAACCTTACATTATCACAGCCCTTGAAAAGAGGTTAAAAAGAGAAATGTCCAAAGCATAAGGACATCTTCACAAAGCCAAAACAAAAGGGCATGGTGAACCCAGTCCTACAGTCTGATGTACAAAATAATTACAATGTCATGGATCTAATCCACCAATTACTGAAGGCAGGCTCTTCCCAGAAAGTTGAGTTTAATATCACCAATACTTGCTGGAATAACCCAGATGTTTGTTCAAATTCTGCCAAAGTCTTGGAAGGGTATGAGAGCTTTTGGATGGCTAATGGCAGTGCCAAGAGAGTGAAGATGTTGTCCAAGTCTAGGAGAGCAAAAAGCACAAAGAAGAAAGATAATGCAAGTTTGGTGGAAGAACAAGTGAGGGAGACAAGTTTGATTTGAATTCAAAAGATGAAGTGCAGAATGAAGAAACATTGTGCAAAGAGAAAGTGGGCCTGACATTAAGAACAAAAATTCAAACACATTTGCTCCATGGAAAATTTTGCTGTGAGCAAAAGCAAATTCATGAATGAAGAAAAACTCTGATAACATCTGAGAATTATAAAATAGAAGAGGAAATGGTGGAAGGGGTTGAAGACAAGCTTAGGAGTGGAAGTGTATCTGATAGAATTCTTGATCCACTTAAGGCCAGGAAACAGGTGGAGGAACCTGACTGTGTTGTTCTCTCTGAGGACCAGGACTGTTCCAGGAAAAAGGAGACTATCGAGGACAATGTGTTCAAGGTTTGTAGCTAGAGTTTTCATGCTTGGCCCACAGTCTGGATAAATCTCTCTCACCTGCCAGTCCCACAGCCACTCAGACCCAACCAAGTAAACACAGAGACTTATATTGCTTACAAACTGTATGGCCGTGGCAGGCTTCTTGCTAACTGTCCTTATATCTTAAATTAATCAATTTCTATAAATCTATACCTTGCCACATGGCTCCTGGCTTACCTGCATCTTCACATGCTGCTTGTCCTCACTGGCAGCTGGCAGAGACTCCCTCCGCCTTCCTGTTCTTTTTATTCTCTCTGTTAGTCCCGCCTATACTTCCTGCCTAGCCACAGGCCACTCAGTGTTTTATTAGCAACACATTTCCCATACAGAACATCCCACAGCAAAGGCTGTCTCACGGTCATTATCTCCAAAACCAACTCCTTCTCGCCTCCAGGCCAGGCAGAGGAGGAGGAAGGACCAAAGCAATGAGAGCTCTGGCAATGGCTTGGACACAGTATCTAACAGTTCTGTTTCTAAGCGCACCCCATGGAAATGGCCCATCAAGCGCCTAGTATACACAAGAATTCAGGGGAACTTGGGAACATCCTCAAAGGATTCTGAGAATAGCTACCTACTCCTGGAATCTGATCCTGATGATGATGTTGACAATGATAATGAAGATGACCGTCTTTTGAGATCTCTACTGAAGGAAAAGAGGAAATAAGATGATGTTCCATAAAATCCTAGGGCACTTATGATCCCAACACTACCAAACAAGACCATTTAGTACATGAGGATACTGTCAATGCCTCCATTGAGATATGTTAGACTGCAGCAGCCTTAAACCTGCCACAGCAGGTGGACAACATGAACCTCACTCTAAGTGACTAGTCCAGGATAAGACAGTAAACAAGTGGACAAAATAAGACTTAAATCCATTTCTTTAAACTCAGGTTTCCTGTTGGTTGATATTTAAGATAATATATATGTCAGTATTAATATCCTACTAAAAGGAAAATTAATAAGGTTTTATTTTTAATAGGATGGTCTATAGAGCTGTAGATTATTTGTTAACTAATGTGCCCTATGATACTATTTTGACCGAGAAGCAATCAAACAAGTCAAGATTCTCTTCTCTTACTAAAACCTGCCTCTGGGAACTTGGAAATAAATGCATTTATTGCTTTAAATATGTCTAAAATAAAACAGACAATCCCAAAAATAAAATTTAAATAAGAGACTCATCAATATCCATCTTGGGATTACATATTCTGATTTTGCCCCTTTGATATGTTTAATTTTTTTTCTCAGTGTACATACCAATCCCAGATACTCCTTGCTCACCTTCTTATTCCACACGAGACAACTATGCCAGACCCATCCACTTTTCTGAAATCGTAAGTCTTCCCATAGGGAGTTAATCTCTGGAATACAAAGTTGTAGCAGCACCAATCCCATTCCCACACCCTGGCATTGTGCTGAGCAAGGTTATTGCCACAGGGAATGGGCTCCAAAAAGCAAGTTTATGCACCCTGGATAAATCCTGGTCCCACGGCTAGGGGATACACAAACTCAAGACAAACAACAGTCACTTACATTCAGTGCTCCTAGTTCAGTTGTATGCCAGCTCCCCAGCTGTCAGTCAAGAATCAGTGAGCTTCAACAAGGTTTTTACACTATGTCTATGATTCGCCCCATCAGAATTGTGATCCAACATTTCTTATTAAATCTCTACTCTTTCTCTTTAACTGAACACCAGAAGCTCAGCCAAGTGCATAGCTGTGTATCATTCCATCAGATTTCATCACTTACAAGATGTACATTCCAGGTGATAAATAATTAAGATAGTCATTTATCTGATTACCACAGAAGGCCAGTTCAGGCTTCCTCTCCTCTTTTGTTAGGAGTCTTATCAGGGGTCATCATTCTGGATGCCTGAAAATGTCCCTAGATCAAGTTTTTTTTTTCCTAACTCCCTACTACCTCCCTCTATCAATTTATCACTTTTATTCCTCTCCCTCTTCATCCCTCATTCAACCTGGCCATCTTCACAACTTATGTCCTCATATCCTATCCTCTGCCTAATCTTCATCCTCTCAGCTTAACTAGGAGACCTTAAATATTTTCCTTTTGGGGGCCATGCATTCATGTTCCTCTAAGGTTCCTCCTTCTTATTTAGCTTCTCTTGGGTTTAGGATTGTTGCTAGGTTATCCTTTCATTTAAATCTAATATCCACTTATGAGTGAGTTCAAACCATGTTTGTCTTTCTTGGTCTGGGCTACCCTATTTATGATAATTTCTTCTAGTTTCATACATATGCCTGCAATTGTCATGATGGCTTTTCCAAATGAACCACATATTCTTTTACCATTCTTCAGTTTAGGGGTATTTAGGTTGCTTCCAGGTTCTGACTATTATGAATAATGCTGCTATGAATAAAGTTGTACAAGTGTCCCTTTGGTGTGAATAAGCCTCTTTAGGGTATACGCACAGTGGTGGTATTGCTGGGTATTGAGGTAGAATGACTCCAAATTTTCTGATAAACCACCTTACTGATTACAAGAGTGGCTGTAAAAGTTTGCACTCCACAGGAAGTGGATTAGTGTTCGCCTTATGCCACATCCTCTCCAATATAAACTGTCATCAGTGTTGTTGATCTTAGCCATTCTGAAAGGTTTAAGATGGTATCTAAGCATCATTTTAGTTTGCGCTTCTCTGAAGATAAAGGATGTTGAGCTATTCCTAAAAAGTCTTTCAGCCACATGTGATTATAATGTTGAGAATTCTGTTTAGATCTGTACTCCATTTTTAATTAGATTATTTGGTCTTTTGACATCCGGTTTCTTGAGTTGTTCATATATTTTTGAGATCAACCTACTGTCAGATGTGGGTTTGGCAAAGATCTATTCTCATTCTGTATGGTCTTATTTTGTCTTATTGGCCATGTCCTTTCTCTTGCAAAAGCATCTCATTTTCAGGAGGTCCTGCTTATCAATTGTTGGTCTCTGTGTCTGTGGTACTGGTGTTATATTTAGGAAGTGGTCTTCCATGCCAGTGAGCTCAAGGGTACTTCCCTCTTGCTCTTCTTCTAGGTTCATTGTAACCAGATTAATGTTGAGGTCTTTGATCTGTTTGTAATTGAATTGTAAATGGCAATATATATGGATCTATGGGCATGCTTCTTCTACATGTCAATATCCAGTTATGCCAGCATCATTTATTCACGATGTTTTCTTTTTACTATTGTAAATTTTGGCTTCTTTTTCCAAAACCAAGTGTTCATAGATATATGGATGAATATCAGTGCCTTAAATTCAATTCCATTGATCCACATGTTTGTTTTTATGCCAATACCAAGCTGTTTTATGACTTCATTGAAGTAAGAGAAGGTGATGGCTCCAGAAGTTCATTTATTGTACAGGATTTAAATATCCTGGGTATTTCATTTTTTCCATATGAAGTTGAATATTGTTCTTTTGAGATCTGTGAAGATTTTTGTTGTGAATTTGATGGAAATTGCATGAATCTGTAGATACTTTTGGTAAGATTACCATTTTGACTATTTTAATCCTACCTTTCTAGCAGCATGGGATATCTTTCCATTTTCTGATACCTTCTTCCATTTCTATTTTCACAGAATTAAAGTTCATGTCATACAGTCTTTTCATTGTTTCGTTAGAGTTACTGCAAGAGTTTTTATGTTATTTGTGGATATTGTAAAGGGTTATTTTTCTCTCATTTCTTTCTCAGCCATTTTAACATTTGTATGTAGGAGGCTAGTGATTTTGTTGAGTTAGTCTTGCATTCTGTTAAATTACTGAAGCTGCTCATCAGCTGTTGGAATTCCCTATAAAGTGTTGGTGGTCTGTGTATACTATCTTATCATCTGCAAATAGCAAAGTTTCAGTTCTTTCTTTCTAATTTGTATCCCTTTGACCATCCTTTTGTTGTCTTATTTCTCTATCTAGAATTTTGAATACCATATTGGTTTTGAATTCCATATTGAATAGATATGAAGAGAATGCAAAATCTGTTTTCTTCCTGATTTTAGTAGAATTCCTATGACTTTTCCTACAATAAATTTGAAATTGGCTGTTGTTTGGTTGTATATGATCTTCATAATTTAAATATGTACCTTGTACTTCTCATTTCTCCAAGATCTCACACTTGAAGTGTTATTATATTTTGTCAAAAGTGTATGAGGATCTAATGAGAAGATCATTTTCTTTAGTTTGTTCATACAGAACATAAGAAGGATAGATTTTATATATTTTGAACCACCCAGTTGTGTTCTTCAATTCATTTTGTCAGTATTTTATTAAGTATTTTTCCATTCATGTTTCTGAGGTAGACTATTCTGTAATTCTCTTTCTTAATTCCTTCTGTGTGGCCTGGGTGTCAGGGAAAGCGTTGACTCAAAAAATGGTGTTTGTTAATGTTCCTTTGGTTTCTAGTATGTGGAAAATTTTGAGGAGTATTAGTATTAGATCCTTTTTGAGATTCTAGTAGAATTCTAAGCTGAAATGATGTGACCATGTGTTTTATTTTTTTGTGAGTCTTTTGATGACTGCTTTCATTACTTTAGGGATTGTAGGTCTGTGTAAATTATTCATCTGGTCTTGATTTAATTTTTGTAAGATATCCTCATACAGAAAATTGTCTAATTTATTTAGCTTTTCCAATTTTTTGGAGTACAATTTTATGAAATATGACCTAAGGTTTCTCTGGATATTCTGTGTCTATTGTTACGACTTCCTTTACAGTTTTGATTTTCATATTATCTCCCTCCCTGTGACTTAGTTTGGAGGGCATTGCATATCTTGTGGATTTTCTCCAGGAATCAACACTTCATTTCACAGATTCTTTGTATCGCTCATTTTTTTTCTCTTTTATTGATTTTAGTAATCAATGTGATCGTTTTCTGTCATCTTCATCTCCTGAAAGAGATTCCTTCTTTTTACTCTTGATCTTTCAGGTGTGCAGTTAAGTTGCTAGAGTGAGACATCAACTAGTTCTTTATGTAGGCACTTAGTGACATGTACTTTGTTCTTAGCATTGCTTTCAAAGTTTCCCATTTGTTTGGTTATGTTGTGGATCAATTTTCAATGAATTCTAGGAAGTCATTGATTTCTTTGTAACTTCTTCCTTTACACAGTGGTGAATGAATCAGTTGAGCATATTTCAAATTCCAAACAAAAAAAGTTTGTAGATTTTTTTGTAATTTGTGAAATTGTTGAATTCTGACGTTAAACTATGGGGATCTGATAATATTTAGGTGCTTTTTCTAATTTTTTTTTTGTTTCTGAAAAGTTTTTCCAAGTATGTGGTCAATTTTAAAGAAGGTCCCATGAGGAGCTTAGGAGAAGTTACATTCTTTTGTGTTTTGGTGAAATGAACATAGCTGTCTGTTAAGATTGTATGAGTAATAACATCTGTTAGTTCCCATATTTATCTGTTAACTTTCTGTCTGGACAATCTGTCCATTGTTGAGAACAGAGTGTTAAAGTCTACCACTCTTAGTGGGTGAAGGATGATGTCAGATTTAAGCTTTACTAATATTTCTTTTATAAATGTGGGTGCCCTTGAATTTGGGACATAGATGTTCAGAAATCAGACTCATTTTGATAGATTTTTTTTCTATGACAAATATGGAATATCCTTTTCTATCAAATGTGAATAATTTTAATGTTAAATCTATTTCGTTAGATAACAGGATGTTTACACTAGCATTTTTGTGAAGTCTATTTGATTGGAAAATCTTTTCCCAATCTTTACTCTGAAATAATATCTGTATCTGAGGTTGGCTTGTGTGTTCTATATGCAGCAGAAAAATGGGTCCTTTTTTTATATCCATTCTGTTAGCCTGTTTCTTTTAATAAAGAAATTGAATTCATAGATATTAAGGGATATTAATGACCACTGACTGTTAGTTTATTCCTGCTATTTTTGATTTGGTTGGTGTGGGTCATAGTGTAATCTAGTGTGAGGAACAGGGCCATAAAATGCAGCTAAGATTCATGGACAAGGCCTGTTTTCACTGTGAGGAGCTTTATAAAGAGACCAATGTACACAAATGTCACATACATGCAGAGGACCTAAGTTGGTCCCATTGTAGGTTCTCTAACTGTGGGTCCTTAGTCAATGAATTACTACAAGGAACAGTGAGTTGTTTCTGGGAGTTCCCTCTCATGACCCCTCTAGTTCATACAGTGCCTCCTCCTTTTCCTCAGAAAGACCCCCAGAGCTCAGGCCAGTGCTTAGAGGTGGACCTCTGTATCACCTTAGGTATTGTTTTGAAGTTTTTTGCTTCTTATTTTAATTGTATGAGTGTTTTTTTATGATTGCAAGTGTATTAAGTGCATGTCTGGTACATGCAGAGGCCAGAAGAGGATGTTTGCTGCCTTGAAACTAAAATTATAGATGATTGGCAGCTGACTAAGGTGGGTGGTGGGGAAAGAATTTAGTTGTCAATGTGCATTAAAATTTCTGTGCATTCTATATCATCATTTGGGCTGAAAAATATCTATACCCAGAGGTAATGTCATTTAATATTTACATTGATTAATTCCATGTTGATTGAACACAAAACTTTCATTAAATATCCCATTGCAAAATTTATTCAGTGATGGCATTATTTATTCTCGTCAATTTGAAAACCCAAGTCTGAAACACAGAACTGTCACCCAGGTAAGGTACTTTCTCATGATCGAAGTATTTTAATACGTTTCAAATGTACACAACCTTCATGTTGCCAATGATATCTTGATGAGAGTGATGATAGTGTTTGATCTAACCGATGCCATCTCAGTATTGACCTACAGGCTTAAAAATATTCACTTTGGCAATGTAATATGTTTTAAATATCAGCTAACTTTTACTGTTTAGTACCCATGCTTGAACACCTTATCTGGTCCTGTGTCCAATGGCTGGGTTTATTAGTGAATTATAGATGTCAATAATGAGACTTCCTCAAAGACTGAACTTCATTTTTGATAACAGGGTCTCAGAAGGCACACTTATTATCAAAGCTATGTAAATGCAATCACAGAGATATAATTGAGCTCAAAACTTATGATCTGGCCATGATAAACAAAATCTACCACATCTTTAAAAAAGAAAATCTATTTTTGTGTTGTTCTAGAGCTCATAGTGCACATCTAATGTGGTGATATTTTATTTGTGCTGAAATGTGTTGATTTTTCATTTGAATTTTAATAAAGCTTTCCTGGAGATGAGAGAAAAGCCAGCCACTATAGTAAATATTAAAGTCATGCAGTGGTAGCACATGCCCTTAATCTAATAACTTATAGGCAGAGTCTCTGTTTCTTTGAGGTCACATTAGGGAACAGACCCAAGCAGGTGTTATATGCCTTTAGTCCCACTATCAACCATAGAAACCTAGAGGTCTGTAGAGACAGACATTGAAAAGGACATAGGCATGTAGGCTATGATAGCCAAAAACAGGACAGAAGAGCAAGGCAATAGAGGTGTGGGTAAGACAGGAAGAAACTCACATTTGGAAGCTGAAGAGTTGGTGAGGTAAAACTGGCTGGTAGATTTCCATATTTTCCTGATCTAAGGCTTTGTCCTCATTTTTTATTTAATAAGAACATTTAGAAAATTATGTCCATTTGATGTCCAACTGTGGTGCTGTTATTCTCAAAAAATACACTTGCCTGCGGCTTTGTAGGTCCCAGCTCTGCTGATGCTGAAGGCTGCACTGCACCAGAGTTACAAAAGAATGTAGCTACATGCAGCTGAATTGTTTGTGGTCTTATA
>CABHPQ010123994.1:0-11113 GCA_902168405.1 Peromyscus aztecus
TTTAACCTTAATTACCACCTTTCTTCTTGTTTGACTCTATCTTACCCTTACCACAATTTAGACCTTCCAAGTCTCTCCTTCATAAGAAATATTGAGAGTCCTGGTCCAGCCACTGTACTAATGGTACATCTCAAGCATTTTGAAAAGTTATTTCCATACGGGTTTTGCTATTTGTGCAATATATACTTCTGTTTTGCTATAAAATACTACTCACACAATTCTTTGATCATTCTTATTCTTTGTCCTTAAACTCATTCTCTGTTTCTGTAGTTATGATTCATTATGGTTACTGTACTTGAAGGACTCCACATTCATAACTTCTGCTGTTACTTAGAGTTCAGTGATCCCCTAAGACTGACCTCAGGTGAACTGTTCTAAATTCACTTCCACAACAATCAAGCTGTAGATGTCTAAATCTTTATTGAAGTTTCTCACACTTTACATCCCTCTTGTACTCTCTGCATAGCATTCTATTCGTTGATGCTCAACGTAACCTTTTCTGAAGTCCATGCTAGACTGACTCAGTAACGGTGCCTTTCTTAGGTAACTAAATCCTATTCATTTCCATCTGCAAATATTCTTGAATTGCAAAGTTCTTATTTCAAGTGGTTGTCATCTGTGACTTTAGTGTTTTTTAAAATCCTAAATTATTTCGTGTTTCTAAATTTGCCCTCCTCCCTCTTACAATCAAAGTTTTCTTCCCAAACTGCAGACATTAATGTCGGCATTCATGTGTATTTGAGATAAACACTAATCCTAAAGTCTAACAAATTAAGGCTTCATGATCAGGCCAAGGCTTGCTTATCAAGCCTCCCCTCCTTTGCCTTCTCTTAGCCTACACATTCATTTTCTTCTGTCATCTCACTTAAAAAATTCATGGTTCACTCTCCTCACAAGTCTGACTTATGTAACCATTGTCTCCATTAAAATGGAGTTTTCCTAGATTGAAAGAACCTTGCCTTACCATCTTAGATGCCTAATGCCTTTGACACACACAAACATGATTTAAATAAAAATAAGTTGAATGAAAGAAAAAATGGATAAATTAAGCCTGCTGTTGATAGTATACACAGAACTTGTCTTTATATTTATAAATAGTACACAAAAATTGTAATCAAGTTGACAACCCAGTTGTTCTAAGTTCAATACTTACAAGAGGGATTTTATGGGTTTTTTGAATATGTTTTATGTTTGCAGAACTTTTTAAGTATTGTAAACTCTTATGTAGTTTCATGACAGTGAAGATATTTCAGCTTTTGAGACTACTTTGAATTAATTAAAAAATTGCTCTTCGCTGATATTGTTTTTGACAACCTAACTCCACAGAGCTTTAAGACTCAGGACCCATGGTCAACTTGAGCTAACAGGCTATCCTTGTAACAGACAGCAAGGCTGTGCCAAAATTCACTCTAAAAAATGAGATTTGAACTTACTCTTATTGAGTTGGCACTATTTAAACTCAATACAATTCAGTATTTTTGACAAGCTCTAAATGGAGGAGTCCAAAAGGTTACTATCATTATTATCTGGGCTTCCACCCAACATTCAAATTCACAAATCACTGTCATGTTTAAGGCTACATTCAGCCCTGATTCTAACCTTCACATCATTGTTTTCACTGGATGTATTTATGTATAAGAGTTAAAAGAAGACTTTTTGTACTATGCTTACTAATTTTTCTAAAGAGGAAAGTGTTTTAAGTTCACGACTCATATGGGACAAAAATTTTATCGATTCTAGTGTCATAATTTCAACTATAAAACTACTTTTTTGTTTTTTTTGAGACAGGGTTTCTCTGTGTGTATGTAGCTTTGGCTGTCCTGGAACTCAGACTGTAGACCAGACTGGCCTCAAACTCATAGAGATTCACCTGCCTCTGCTTCCCAAGTGCTGGGATTAAAGGCATGTACCACCACCACTTAGCTAAAACTACTTAAAAAAAATTACTTTCCAAAGAAAAGCCAGAATTTCTCAAAGGAAACACTATGGAAAGGTTCAGTTTCTGGGTGTATATTCAAAATAAGATATTTTTTAAATTTTTTTGGAAATTATTTTTAATCGTAGATCAGAGTGTCTATAGAACAACATTTTTAACATTAAAAAAGGACAAAAGCATTCTAAAAATGTTCTAGATATAGTCTTAAAAAAGTCTTTTAAGGATTTTAGAACATTTGTTTTTCATCAACCAAATGTACTGGGCTAGCAACCCTCTACAAGAGAATCCACAGCCCAAGTCTTTTCCTCCTCTTCTTATTTCATATACTGAAGCCCTTATCCCAGTGATTAGGGAGAAGAGGTAGAGCTTTGGGGAAGCAAGTAAGACATACAGGTAGAATCCTTAGGATGGGATTAATAACTACAGAAGGAGGCACCAGGAACCTTCCTGACTTTCCATCTCTTTTCCATGTAAGCAACTGCCTTCAAAACAGGAAGATAGCTCTCATCAGACATTTCATTAATGAAAAGTCAAGAAAAAAGAAAGAAAAACAATGGGGCTTTGGGTCAGAATGGTAACTGGGATACTGTCCAGGCTGCATTGCATGGGTACCTGGCTGCAAGAACCAGGAAAGGTTGCTGGTCACATGACTGAAAGAAGCAGAATTAAATGTCTGCAGCTCAGTTAAATGGACCAGGTCTTAACATCATTCATAACCATGAAGAATAAGTTTTGGATCTGCCCACCTTTCTCAGTCTCACAGGAATATGAATCTTAAATGAGTTTGACACATTTCCCACAGTGATTATTGTTTGCTGAAAGGAAACTTCTATCACTCTCTATAATAAAAAGTTGGACATATTCCTTAATCTCTCTGCCAAATCTCTGTGAGTTAAGCTGCCTTTGCCTTCAAAATTGTGTGTGTGTGTGTGTGTGTGTGTGTGTGTGTGTGTGTGTGTGAGATGTGTCAGCTCAGTGTGTAATGTGAATGTGTCGGTTTAATATGTGCTTGTGTGTTTGTCTCTGTGTGTGAAAGTATGTGAGAGTGTATCTGTTGGAGTACATATTTAAATTTTTTTAAAGAAATTTAAATGAAACTAAGATCTGCAGTTGAATCTCACAATGTCTTTACAGGCATCTATTTATTTTCCTATATCTATTTATTTTCCCATGTGTCAGGAAAATGGACTATATACCAAGAAGACACATTTGCCTTCTTTAAATCCTAAAAATTAAAACCTGATTTTAAAAGGAGTCTATTTTCTCTTTGGAGTGTCTAAATTAAAATGCAAAAAACCTAGTGACTATCAAATTATTCATCAAAATGTATAAAACTATAAAAAACCTATTTATTAGAATTAATAAGAAAAGGCTTATCTACTTTGCAATTCAAGCGAATAATGTATTTTCAACGAGAAATAATGGCTTGTTTGTCACTAAAAAGGATGAAGCGAGAGAAGCCACTTGTCTTCTCCTGTGACATAATTGTAATGATGTAAAAAATGCACAGAAAAATACACATCAGGCATGATTCCATTAAATGCTAGGCAGTGTCAATATTCTTCCACATAAAAATAAAATAATTTTTCTTTTAAAGGTAAACCTCTGATCTTCATAAATAGCTTTGCCTTAATTCATATCTATTAAAATTGCCATAGAAATATCTGCTTTATCATTTTACTGAAGCCAGGATAGAATAACTGAGATAGCTTAAGTAAATATATACATATATTTGGGTAATATATAAAATGTATATTCATCAAGGGGAGAAAAGAGTGACTATTAATTAGAATGTGGCAACATCTTGATTATATATTTTTAAAAAATGTTTACTTAACAGAAGTATTATATTTATATAAAATATAAACTTTGACTTTGAACAAAGTAGCTTTTTCCTACATTTAAGAACATGGTTTCATTTCTGTAGTAGACTTCTTCATTAGCAATAGGAAAACGGAGAGTTGGCTGTAATAAGCAAAAACAGAATCTCAGTTTTCCAAAGACATAATCATGAATCAGAAAAAGTTCAAAATCAAAGTCAACAAGCAGTGCTCATGAGTCCTGTTTGAGCCACCACTTAATCTTAAGGCACATGAAGTCTGCTAGGTTTTAGCATCTGAAGTGAAGCTTCTAGTTAGGCAGAGCGACCCTGCAGGCTCATCCTCCTCCTTCCCAGTTCCATCCAGCTTCAGTACAGTCTCACTTCCTCCAGGAGCACTTCCTTCCCTGTGTCTCTTGAGAGTGTGGAGAATTCTCCCTCCCTTACCTTGGCCGTCTTGGGTTTTATTTTAGACTTGGCCATGATGAGGTATAATTGCTGTTTGCTGTATTTGTCTTCTTCCTGGGCCATCTGCCCCTTGCAAATAGGGACAATGTTTGGTTTTTCATGATCTTAATAATTTTTTATCTGTGTTTTTAAAATTGTAGAAAATTCAGAAACTATTTTTTTTGGATTATAAAAGAATTTAAGTAATTTTGCCAAATCCTAGAACTATACAATTTAGTTCAATACTATAATCAAGATACATTCATAATACCAAGAGGCATATTCAAACTAGTCACATTGAGCAGAATCTCAACACTGTCACCTAGTACAAATCAGCACTGTGCCACTGACAGGAGTTGCTGTTTTGCCAAGCCTTCCCAGAAATAAAATTCTTCCCACAATGACTAACTTTCACATTTTTTCACTTCATTGAGAAGGACAGGATTAAAAAAATAAATAAATCAAAACAAAACAAGAAGGGAAGGAGGGGGGAGGGATGGGAAAGTAGATAATGTTCAAGATAATGAGAGTAAACACATTGCTCAATAATGCAGGGCAGAGAAAAACAAATATCATTCAGACTGGTACTCACAAATTGATTTATAGACCCAGGGCAAAAGAAATTACCTAAATTGTGCTTCGAGATAATGAGAAAAATCCCAAACACACAACACTGCTGCCATTATTCAAGCTTGTGAAAATAGTGATCTGTAATTGTGGCAGGAAATATAAAAAGCAATTTTAGAGATAAATAAGATAGTATTCAGTAATGAACTGGATGCAGAACAGACTAAAAAGGAAGAAAGTATCCTGTAGTCTCCATGCTCTACTTGTGATGTGTAAGCAATAATGAAGCCAGCTTTCAATGCAGAAAATACATAACAAAATTCACAGGAAAAAGAATAGCATTTTAGACTTCGACGTTCTAAGATTAAATTGTTTATAGCTTATTCAACTGAAATATCAATTAGGCATTTGAGGACATAAATAAGATGTTGGAAGAAAAATAGGACAAGAGGCCAGAACTTGGATGTCACTTGGTATTTATGGTCAGGTCCACTGATACTCTATTCATATTCGTCACTGTATTCTTTAAAAAATAGACAGATGGATTATACAAGGTCGAACCCTAAATAAGAGATCAGCCTCACAGACAGGCAGTTTGTAAGGTAAACAAAATAGGAATATTTCATTTTAACCAGGAGAATCTGCTCCGAGTCACTTGATTTTGGACATGATGAAGACCTGGCTTTACAACTATCAGAAATTTATAACTAATCAGAAATGCATAATTGATAAGGCCAAGTAACAAATGAAAATATAAGCTTTCTTGGTCTAATATGTTAACAACTCCAAAACACTGACAAGAGTCACCTACATCAAAAACCATCATATGAAGACAGCCAGGCAAAGAAGAAGAAAAGGAAAAGATTACCTATATCATAACTCAGAAGACCAACAATATTTAAATATGTACCTAGAACATGAAAGAATGAGAATGATGACCATAATTATGATAGTAAAAACTCTCAATACAAGTAGCATATTTTGTTGTTTTTTTTTTACCATTATTTATTTTGTAATTTAAAAATCCAGTTTTTTAAATGAATAAATTCATGCCTTTGTGTTTTTAGAATAAAGTTTAGAATGAAGGATGCATCATAAAGATGAGTAAAGAGCTCATTGGTTTATGATATTATTCACAAAGTTCAACTGAGGCCAGGTAATCAAAATTGGACTCAAGCAAAAGAGACATATTTTCTCATCTATCATCATGACATAGTTAGTCTGTTGAAAATGTAAATTATGAATCACATTTCATACACAATTCCAAAGTTATTTAAGGTAAGTGGAAATGTTTAACAGACGGCCAAGTATCAAAATCAACTGCAACAGCTTAAGAGAGAAAAATTATCTTTAGCTTATTAGTATCCTATTTGCAGACTAGGAAAAAAATATAAATCAAGTTAACTGTGACCTAGATCATAGTAAAATGTATAATTATGAAACTAGGCAAATTGAATGATTTTTAATAGACCACTTGCAAAACACCAGAAGAGTCTTCATAGCTCTTTTCACCATCATTTCCCTATATTTGCTTCTCATAACTTTCTATGTTCAGAGTCTATTTCCTCAGGAGAGAATGTATTTCTGAGATGTAGAGAACTGCTCTAGCCTGGATATTGTGCTAAAGAGAACAGTCAAGAAATCCTTCCTGTTAGCCATGGAAGCAGACATTGTCAAAGGATAATAACTTGCTAGCCATGAAAGTCCTTATTTTTAGAAGTCAGAAACAGAAAATGAACCAGAGGAATAGCTAAGTGGTAGAAGCACTTGCCCTGTAAACTTGACAATTGGACTTTGATCCACAGACCCCACAGTGGAAGGAGAGAGTTGACTCCCAACAGCAGTACTGATCTCCACACTTAACCTGTGTCCCACACACACCCATACACACATGCACACACCCCACAAAAATTAATAATAATAATAATAATAATGAACAACTAGATTGTTTAATTAATAGTAAAAATTGTTATTTATTTCTGAACTAAAAATTTAAAAAAAATTAATTGAATTAAACAACCCAAATGGATAAACATTGAAATTTAATTAAATTAAAGAATTTTATTGTAGCTACATGTTATAGACTTAAGGAACTAAATGTAAGTAAAACATTCACAAGAGTCGTTAGATCAATAGCTCATGCAATCAATGTCTCTCTGATATAGAAAGGATGAAATGGAGTTTATATGTATAGGCAGAGCACTCCAGAAGACCACACTGGTCAAAATGTGGAGAACACTGGTCACGGGATGCCCAGACCCAGTAGATATATCTACAATGCAACTCCTGCACCTAAGGCTCAGGAAACATCATGGAAGGGGCAGAAAGTCTGTAAGAGGCTGAGTATGAAGAAGTCTTCTATGAGATTGTGTTTCGAGCGATGAGAAGGAAGGAAATCTCAATCATCACACGTTTATCCTTTTTAATTTTTCATTCTTCTCAAATAACCATTTATAATATTGAAACCTAACTGCTTTGGGTCCTTTGTTTGTTTGTTAAATAGAGAATGGAAAGTTATACACACGCATCACATGCCAAGAATCATTTCAAAATTGGTAACTTGATTTTTGTATGTTGACCTAAATATCAGGTTTAAAGACAGAAATGAGAGAGATTTAATAATGATATTTTTTCTCTTAGAGCAAACTACAGTATCCTCTTGCATCTAGCCCCTTTATATCAGTTGTCTGCAAACCACATTGCTTTCTTAGCCTTAATGCAACTTCTTTGGTTCAGCAAGAGCTACATGAGATCACAGGCTAAATATGTGCCACAAGGTACATTATTGTTGACAGGTAATATAAAGAGATAAACTAGAACCATACAGTGGCAGAAGAGAAATTAGAATCAGTGTCAAGGACCTCTCTCAGAAATACCAACAGCCATAATCTGCTATGTTTTCCTCCTATCATGCAAACGGAGAATTTATTGAAATTGGTCTCGATGATTCTTCTAAACAACCTTTAAAGCCAAATGTAAATTCATTTAATTCCAGCTTTTTGCACATGAGGACTATAGCAGAAACCATGGTAGTAGTACATCTCTCATGATGAAACTTTAGAATGATAGGTGAGGCACAGAGAAAGAACTGGCCAAAGACATTGATGAACTGCTGAAATCTATTTGTCTTCTTGGGGTTCAAATAATAATAGTTGAGCCTAAATGTAGCATAACAAAAATATAAGTATCAGTTATTTAATGAATGAGATTACAAATGTCCAGGGTCGAAATGAATGTCAATTCTTGGTTGATAATGTGTATGGACTCACATCAGGGCATTGGGAAGCAATGTTGACCCAGATCTTTAACAGAAGAACTGGTCTGAAGGCATGAACACCTGTGGTATATAGGGCACAGGTGGCCCTCTGGCAGCTCTCACCCTGACTTCTTGGGTTATGGCCAAAACTGAGTTTGAATAAACTCATTACCCATACATATGCCCTGGTTTTCTGAAACATTTCAACAATAGAAAAAAATGTGATCTTGTGAAATTAAAATGTTTTTGTACAATAAAAGAACCTGTCAACTGAGTGAAAAGGCATCCCACAAAATGGGATAAAATCTTTGTCAGTTATAACTCTGACAGAGAATATACCAGGCATGGTTACAAACACTTTTAGCCCCAGCAGTTGGGAGGTAGAGGCAGGTGAATCTCTGTGAGTTTGAGGACAGCTTGATCTACATAATGAGTTCCAGGATAACCAGAGCTATATAATGAGAACCTATCAAAAAAGTTATATATAACATACATATGCATATTATATATGTGTATATATGTTACTACATACATATTATATGTGTATTGCATATCATGTATGTATATACATATATCTGCATATATGTATGTAACATTATATAGTGTTGTAAATAACTTATAATAACATATAACACATATGTTATGTTATAGTTATAACTATATATAACTATATAATTATATGTTTTATATGATATTAAAAGTTATTTACATACAGTAATAAATAAAATTTTGTTATATGTATATGTATATATTTGTTATATATGTACATACATAACACTGAAATACACATTCACATACACACAAACAAAAAATATTAAGCATTGAAAAAAGCAATCAACAAACAAATAAAATGAACTATGGTTCTGAAAGGAAATTCTCAAAAGGAGAAATAGGAAAGGTTAAAAAATATGTTTAAGTATTCAACATCTTTAGATGTCAGAGCAATGCAAATTAAAACTATTGCAGATTCTAGGTAATGCTAGTCAGAATAGCTATTATCAAGAAGTCATCAGGGCGTGGTGGTGCATGACTTTAATTCCAGTACTCAGGAAGCAGAGACAGCTGGATCTCTGAGTTCAGAGCATCCTGCCTACATAGTCCCAGGCCAGTCTGAGTTCAGAGCATCCTGCCTACATAGTCCCAGGCCAGTCTGTCATTTTAAAAGGAAAAGAATCACATGAAGACAAGTGCTGGCTAGGCTACAAGGAAATAGGAAACTCTACCCACTGTTGGTTCATGTAAATTGGTTTAGAAACTTTGGAAATCAATGTGGAGCTCCCTCAGAAATCTAGAAAAGGAGTTATCATTTACCCTGCTTTAATACTTCTGAGAATATACCTAGAGTATTCTAAATTTTTACCACAGAGCTACTAGCTCAACCATGTGCATTGCTGTTCCAGTTATAATGCTAGGATACAGAATCAGTCTATGTGTCCGTCAACTGGTGAATGGATAATGAAAATAAAATATATAGCATATACACAATGAGCTTTTTTTCAGCTGCAACAAAAATGAAGTAGTGAAAATTTCAAGTTGATGGATGAAACTGGGGAAAGAAATTTCTGAACAAGATAATCCAGTCCCAGAAAGGTAATCAGCACATTTTCATCCTCAAATCTGATATGTGTTGAACCTGAAGTAGCTGTAGAAGTAAGGAAACTAGAAAAGGGCCCTTAGGGTAGGATACGGCTTAAGGACAGGGATACCAGGACACAGGTGATGTTCAAACAGGTGGGGGTATATTGAGGTGGAAAACTGAAGCAGGGATGGGATGAGAGCAATGAGAGCATGGGAGGAATGCAGGAGGAAATGTAACCCAAATTAAAAATATATTAAAAGGAGTATGGAAAGAGCCTTTTTAAGCCAATAAAAAGACAAGTTTAAAAAAGGAGGATCTGGATTGCGGATCTGAATAATGCCTGCACATCTGGATAATGCTGCTCCTTTAACCAAGGGATATTAAACAAAAACCTCAGAGCCAGGCAGGTGGGAATTACCTCCTTTTGAATTGTTGCTCACAGAGCACCAAAGGCCCCACATGCAATGCATGTTCTTGCCATTCCTCTTGGTTGACCACAAGGACTAGTTGATAAGACTATTCCTGACAGTACCATATAGGGAAATCGAGCTAGAACTGTAAGGGAAAACTTCTCCCTACTGACTAGATGTTATAGTACCATAAGGTATTACAGAGACTTTGAGGGCAGTGATGGTGGGGAGGCATTGAGACCTTACCCAGCTGTGAACACTATGAACTTTAATACCAACCTGCCAGGCAAAAATAGGCCTACCAGTGCAATAGTGGCACTGCAGTTAAGGGTATGCAACCATTCTTTAATTAGATTTTAGGTCTGTACCCCAAGCGACATTTTGTGTTTGATATTGATAATGGTATTAAAAATCAATCAATGAGGTCTTAGTCCCTAGTGGTGAACTCACTGTTGTTAAGTTGTCATGCCATCATGTAGCTTCCAATCTATTTATTTGTATGCCCTTAAACAAAGTATAATCCCAGTCCTATCCAGAGAAAATTCTCTTTGCAATGAATAGCAGTAAATGCCTAAAGATACACGTGTGCTCAAGACGCTAAGAATGTGTTCAGATTGGATGTTCAGCCATAAATGGGGCATTTATTCCTTTCCCCATAAGGCTCATGGATCACCCCAGATGGCACAGAGGCATGGTAGAAAGAATGTAGGAGCTGGAATAAATGGAAAGGGCTGTGAGAGATTCCTTCCAAGCATGGCATAGCCAGTCCAGTCATGATCTCACAGCAGTTGTGGCTGTATGGAATAGGTCTGTATAGCACTGGGCCTATCTGTCAACAGTCAACTGTAGACGAGGGAGGGACTCATGGGGCTTGACACCTCCCTGATGAACTATTGACTACTGTTGGAATTCTGGGCCTAAGGGCTGTCATTGTCTTCAGTTATGTATCTAGTAAAGCACCCACTAGAACCTATGATCAAAAAAAAGATCCCAGTTAAACTCAATGAATCTCAATAGATAGGTAGGTATGTAGGTAGGTAGGCAGACAGACAGACGGACAGACAGATGATAAGTAGATGAATGGATAGATAGATAGATA
>CABHPQ010123996.1:0-13717 GCA_902168405.1 Peromyscus aztecus
CCCCTTCCTGATTCTCAGTGCACATGCTGCCTCACTTGAGAAGATCATTCCATGTGTGTGAGGGGTGCCTGTCTTGAGAAGTTGCAGCCCTAGTTCTCTTAGAAAGCAGTGTCATGTCTAGTGGCTAGCTTCACGCTGACATATCTCAGGATTTTAACTAAGTTTTCTATTGGTGCCTGAACCTTTGTCCAGCTTTTCTTACCCACCTCTTCTCTTGAATGGAGAGGGGGCCTGGGACAAGTGGATCTCAGGTTTTGTTTGGGTTTGCCATGTTTTTCTATGCACACTGAAAGTCAATACTATTTTTGATTCCTATCTCCTCTTTCCAACGGCTTAAATCTGCTGAGGGCCTCTCCAGACCGTAGCCGGCCTTCTTCCCCTGCACTGACTCCCTGCCCTGATCAGTCTGTGTCTCCTGTGAGTTAGTTCCTTGGGTCCTTCCTCTGGTTTGACAGATTGTCTCTCTTAGATAAGCATCTGCCTATTGTTTTACCCACAGCTTCTAGAAAGACACTCACTGGCTCGAGGTTGCTGTGGGAGAGCTTGTGAACAGTGGAGCTTGCCATGGGCTTTGATCTCTTTTCCAGGGGCCAGTGGGATGACTTCAGGGTTTGGGGCTTTGCCGAGAGTGATGTGTGTTTTGTTAGACTTGTTTACCTCATGGTTAGGGCCCCAGAGCCTGGACCAGGAAGGAAACCACATGTTTATGCTCTTTGTGTCTCAGGCCATTGTCCTGGTGCTGACTCCATGGTAGAGAGTGTGTCTGTGCTTTTGTTTCCTGCCACTTCTCAGAAACTGACCCCCTACCTGTTGCTGCCCCCGCTTGGCTACCCTCTGGCCTCCCCCAGTTTTTTTGTGTAGTAGCAAACTTTCTAGGGTAACTGGGGTCTCCTGGTCCTGCTCTCCTTGGTCCCCCTGTGTGGGCCATTCTGCAGTGGACATGGTGGTGACCTTCCTTCTGCAGCTGTGCTGACTTCTAGGCTGACAACCAGGTTGAGTCTCACCCACATCCCGTTCATGGGTTGGTCTCCGTTCTGGACAAGTAGAACCGTGTGTGAGGTGACGCAGTTTCTTCTGCACGAGGAACCTAGTTTGTTCTGATTAGTGGCTGCAGTGTTCTCTGAAGAAAGCCTCTGGGTTTTTCTGGTCATTGCCTCACTGTGTGCGTCTGGAGCTGGACAGAGAAGGCTCTCAGCTTGGTTGTTTTGGAGTAATGATTCTTTATGAATGGTTTGCCCAGAAAACAAGTGAGGACTCATTCCAGGCAGCCTGTGTTCAATTAGGTGTCGGTCACAGAGCTCAGTGGTCACAGATGCTGACATGGGCTCTGGTTGGGTTAGCATTGCCTTTTTTCCTTAGGCCCTTCTCTTTCTATTGTTTATATTATGTTTTTGCAGAAGCAGTATGTTTATTTTAGAAAATATAGTACGCAAAAAAAAAAAAAGAAGAAAGAAAGAAAAGAAACACAAGTATCCCCCCTTCCACCTCTGAGGAATAGCCAGGTCTCTAACACATACCCTACAGCTGACTGTGAGCCTCCTGAAACCCATGGCCAATTGTGTATTTGCAGGTAGATATTTTTCTCAGGATCTTTAGCTCCCACTGAATTCTCGAAGTCGGGGACCTTAGATGCTTTTCTAATCTATATTACTTGTGTTAGCCAGAGCGAAGTAAAACTAAACTGTGGTAGCCACACTACTGTTTAAATGGGCTTTTAGTATCTGGAGAGACAGTTTGCAGACTCTGTGGGCTCAAACTCCTTATTGTAGCAGTTAAAAGGAGACAGTGATGATTATTTCACTCCTTAAACATAGATTTATTGAGCATTTGCTGTGTACCAGCTCCTTGCTAGCAGCTGTGGCTCTCTCTTTCTAAACAATCAGGA
This sequence comes from Peromyscus aztecus, assembly GCA_902168405.1. NCBI lineage: Eukaryota > Metazoa > Chordata > Mammalia > Rodentia > Cricetidae > Peromyscus > Peromyscus aztecus. The sequence goes on from CABHPQ010123996.1 coordinate 1,886, forward strand.
GCACGGGAGGCTCTCCGAGACCAGTTGCTGTGTGTGAGCTGGCGGCGGCTTCAAGTGCCATCGGCCTTGTCGTTCGGTGTCCTAGTTAGGTGACAGATGTGTGCAGCTCCTGGGCTCGCCTCCACTTCTCTCCTGTCTGTCTCAAGCATCAGTAGGTCCTGGGTTGTCCTCAGTGTAGACTAACAGTGTCCCCTAAAGCCCTGCTGCGCCTGATGTCTCCAGGCTCCTGATTGCTACCGCTTCCGTCCCTTTCTCTGGTGATAATGGAACATAAGCCTTCAGGGTACTGTTTCCCTCACAGCCAGTTCCATGCAGTCTTGACATGGGAGTCTCAGGATACGTTTTGGGATTGGATTTGTCTCATTGAAAAGCCGCCACCAGAATACAGACAGTGCTGTGTTTTAGATTGCAAACCCTTCACAGTCAGAAACCCCTTTGGTCTGATTCCCTCTGTGAAGGGACATGTGTAAGGGGTACCTCTGATCCCTTCAGGCCTGCTGCTCTGAAAGCTTTTGGTTATTTTTGCCACACAGGACAGGATCTGGTCCCTCTTTGCTTAAAGTCTTTGAAACAGAGTCTTACTTTCTATTATAGCCCAGGCTGGCCTCAAACGCATGGTAGTTTTCCTGCCCCAGCTGCTCGGTTTGCCAGTTCTTCTGGACAGAATCAAGATGAGTCTCAGCTTCAGAAGGCAAAACCCAGCATGGAGCCCCTTAATCCCATAGAGATGCTGTAGCTGAGCACCTCAGGCTAGCCCACAGCCAGCCTCAAGGGCATACAGCCTTGGCCCTTGGGGGTGAACCTTGCCCGCTTTCTGTCCCAGGCAGGGACCGTGAGAGAGTGCAGCCTGAAGGCTCCTCTCCCCTGCCTGTGTAGAACTTGAGCTGTTATTTGAAACTCCCTGTTCCTTATTAAATGGCTGACCTAATTTTTCCCTTTATCTCTAGTGGTGGAGATCCAAGAAGGGAAGACAACTGTAGTAAGTATCGCTGCTATGCTGGCCACTCACGACCTCCTCAACGCTCGCCCGGAGCCGCCTGGCTGCTCCTCTGAGGGAGGGAGAGCGGCCCGATCTGGACTCCTGGCTCCGGGATCTGCTCCCTCTGAGACCATAAATCCTCAAGTCTACTATTTTTCGGGCTGTGTGCCGTAGTGTGGTTAATCAAGAACAGTCACTGTGCCTGTACTGAGGTATCTGTTACTTGATTAAAGTGACCTTTTGTATGACAAAGTCCCAGAGGCCTTTGCTAATATGTTCTCTGGCAGGTGATAAATCAGTTTCCCAAAGGGGAAACTAAGGCAGCTTTGCAGGCCTACAGAACCAGAGTTAGTTGGCCCAGAGCCAGGGCCTGGACATCTGATCCTTGCTTTCTGTCTGTAAATTAGAGTACCCTTAAGTGATGCGTTAAGAGATGATAGTCCCTAGGCCCTAACCACACTAGCTGGCACCCTGGTTTGTCTCTTGGTAAGAAAACTGGAACGATTCTTCCACCCATGCCCCCCTTTCCCTCACTGGGCCCATCTTGCCTCCCTTGGGGAGTCAGTCATGGGGCCTAGATTATCCCATAATCCTTAAAAGACAACCTTGTTTTCACATGGTCTTCTATGCCTCCAAGGAATTCTCAGCCACCTCGCAGAGCTCCAGAAGGCTCAGGAACTTCCATGTCAACCAGGGGCTTAACCTCTTTGGCAGTCAGCCAAGTATAGGCCTCCACAAGGCAGTCTTATCCCCAGGAGAAATCCAGTCATTCTTCTCCCAGAATACCTCCTTGTCCTTTCCACTGGTTAGCTTCTACCTAATTCTTACTTTTTAGGGTACTCCATCCCCTTTGGGCATCTCTCCAGTTTTCTGATTAAAACCTAAAACAGTCTGGGCATGATTGTGCATATCTGTAATCCCGGTACTTGAAGAATCAGTTCAAGGCCATCGTCAGCTATATCATGAGCAAGCCTGGGCTACACGAAACCCTGTCTCAAATGACAAAAGGCATTCACCCCATAAACTCTGTGCTGGAGAAAAGGGTGACATCAAACTTTTTTGTTTTTGTTTTTGTTTTTGTTTTTTGAGACAGGGTTTCTCTGTGTAGCTTTGCGCCTTTCCTGGAACTCGCTCTGTAGACCAGGCTGGCCTCGAACTCACAGAGATCTGCCTCCCAAGTGCTAGAAGGCATGTACCATACCCAGCCTGACATCAGACTTTTGAAGTGGCATCTTGCTTCCACTTTTCTGGGTACAGAGTGCTCAGTGCTGAAGAAAGTCCCCCACCCACTGCATCTCCTGCTAATGCCACTGTTGTCCTGGGTCCAGCCTTTTTTATAGCTCATCAGAATGCCCATTATTCTTCTGTTGGCTGTTTCCACTTTCCCTTGAAGGCTGTGGCAGACCATGTCTGGCTGTCATCTGCCACTTCAGACTTCAGAACCAGCTAGTTCACCACCAATAGCAGCATCTCTAAGAGAAGCTAATGTGTTAGATATTCAGAGTCACAGGCTTGCTTCCCAGCTGATGATGCTGTCGCAGCTGACTTTTAAGTATAAAGAGGGTTTTTCATGTGAGGCATGGATCTGCTGTTTATAGAGGGAACGTGGAGACACTGCAGCTCTGTCAGGTGCTGCTGTGACTGACTGTGGGTGTATGTTCTCCAGAATCAGATCTGACGCCTGCTGCACTAAGTTGTGGGAGTTAGATGAATGGTACATGTGAACCATTCTTAGCACAGAACCAGCCAAGTAACAGTGAGCCAATGAATGTTGGCTCTCTCCTGGGGCCCTGGAGGCCTCCCATGCACCTGCAGATTTTCCCTGGCCCTCAGCTTCTCTCTGACGTGTTTGGGGTTGCCATGGTAGAAGTGGGGGTTGGGTAGTGGTCCTGACATAACTGAGCAGAACTTGTAGCCTTTCCCAGTCCAGGCAACAGGGTTACTTTTGTTCCTGTGCCTCTCAAATCCATCCCAGCCATGCTCTTAGGCTCAGTCTCAGCGAGGCCTGCTAAGCTCCCTCTGCAATTGGAGCTGACTCCCAGATCATTGCTTTAGTACACTTATCCATTCCAAGGCTGGGTCACAGGGTACAGCCATGATGGGAAGGTCATGTCACACATGGCCTCTGCAGGGTATTTGAAAGGTGTTATTCAGAATGACAGAAGGAAAGCAAGCTGTAATCCCAGAACTCAGGCAGCAAAGGCAAGAGGTTCACTGCAAATGTGAGGCAGCCTGGTCCCTAGAACACAGTCCAAGCCAGCTAAGTCTACCGCTGGTGACCCTGGTTTGATTTAGAGGAGGGCGTGTATTGTGTTCATCTGCCCCTGGTTTGATTTAGAGGAGGGCGTGTATTGTGTTCATCTGCCCATGTTTTCTGTGTGTTTGCAGAGGGAGAGGAGCAGCAGACACCCGCTTGTCTGGCTATTCCCAGGGTTTCTCAGCTGCAGCACTGGCTGGAGCTTTTTGTTGTGAGGGCTCCCCTGTGCATCCTTGCTAGATGCCCATCATACCCCTTCCCCCAGTTGTCCAATCAGAAATGTCCCCAGACATGGCCAGATGGGGAAAACATCCCCTCTTGTTGGAACCTGCTAGCATAGATACAGCTCTGTTCTATAAAGCTGGAAATAGTGCTGTCTGCAGACAACGTATAGAGTGGGTGGAAGCTATGAATACCGCGTCTCTATGCCATTTGGAACTTCTTTACATGTGTGTGTCTAGTTCTCTGAATGTGTACATATGCATGCAGGTACCCTTGGAAGCCAGGAGAGGGCATCAGATTCCCCTGGAAACCGAAGCCCAGTCCTCTACGAGAGCAGCCATACTCTTAGCTGCGGGGCCATCTCTCCAGCCCCATTTGGAACTTTTAACACGTGCACGTGTAACCCTTTGCAGAGTCAGGGAGGAAGCCTAGGGTTCAGGTATTTTATTGTGGTTTGCTGAGTTGATATGGCAAACCCCTCTAGTTCAGGTCACAATCCCCAGAGACCATGGGAAAACACATATTTATATTCATAGCAGTAGCAAAATTAGTTATGAAGTAACAACGAAAATCATTTTCTGGTTGGGGGTCACCACAACTTGAGGAACTGTAGTAAAGGGTCACAGTGTTAGGAAGGGTGAGAACCACTGCTCTAGTTACCAGTTTGTATATCAGTCTGATGTCATCATTGCTGTTTGTCTCATTTTTTGAGGCAAGAGTCTTACATATAACCCCTGCTGGCCGAGAACTTAATACTGCGTAGCCCAGGCTAGCTTTGAACTTCTAGTTTTCCTGCCTCTGCCACCCACTGCTGGGATTACAAGATGCAGCACTGGTCTGTTTGCAAACCACTTGCCTGTGGCCAAGGCCCAGCACACAGCAGCTGCAGAAAATCTCCATCATACAAGCAGACCTGTTAGTTGCTGCCATGAGACCCCCAGAAGTAAGCTTTGGCTGGCGTTCATGCAGGGTATGGTCACAGTTAAAGACCTGCATGCCTGACGCAGGCTCTCACACTGGCTTTTTTTTCCCCTCCTTCTTAGATTGAAGGCCGAATCACAGAAACTCCCAAGGCAACTCCAAACCCCCCTAACCCCTCAGGCCAGTGCCCCATCTGCCGCTGGAACCTGAAGCACAAATATAACTATGAGGTGAGTGTGAGTGTAAAGACCATCACCCTGTGTCCACTGGGGCCAGAGTCCTCTCACCTTGAGCATTGTCCTCCTCATGTAGTGACAGCTGCATCTCACATGGCCACCAAAGACAACGGAGCCTTGTCCAGTGGCTGTCAACCCTGACTGTGGTAGATGCTAAGGAGCTTTGGGAAGACTGGGCTGAGGGTTGGAGAAAAAGCTCAGTGGTTAAGAGCACTGGCTGCTCTTCTAGAGGGGTTCAGCTCCCAGTACCCACATGGTGGGTGAAAGCTGTAGATATCAAGTTCCAGAGGATCCAGCACCTTCTTCTGGCCTTCACAGGCACTGCATGCACATGGTTTGCATACATACATGCAGCCAAAATACCTATATGCATAAAATAATCTCAACAAAAATATAAAGAAAAAAGTATGGGACTGGAGAGACAGCTCAGCAGTTAAGAGCATTTGCTGTTCTTGCAACGGAACTTAGTTCAGCTCCTCGCACCTACATAGTAGTTCACAACCACCCATAACTCCAGTGCCCTCCTGTCCCCAGAGGATATGGAGTAAGCATGCAGTGCATATATATACACGCAGGCAAACCACTTACGCACCTCAATTTTTTTTTTTTTTTTAGGGTAAATCATTGCTCCTACAACTCAGCCTCAAACAGACCCGCTCAACTTGGGCATTTTTAAAGGTCTTACAGGCTGTGGAGCAGGAAGCCACTGAGTTCATGACCTGGTACAGAAGGGCAGGGGTAGTTCTCACCAGGCTGGAATCAGGTCTGGATTTGACTCTCCTCTCCCCTAGGTAATGAGGTGGTTCACAGTGGGATCTGCAGACACGTTTTAGTCTCCACAGTGCAGCTCCAGACCACCCAATTGCTGTACCTTTTCCAGAGCAGCTGCTTCTGGGAAAGGAGATGCTCTCGACCATAGCCAGCAGCAGGCAGCGTCAATGTGGGGCCTGCTCCAGGAGGCCGGGGCCTGAGCATTCACAGGCTTTTTTAACTCACTTTGTTTGGTCGGTTGGTTTTTCAAGACAGGGTTTCTCTGTGTAGCCCTGGAACTGGAACTCACTCTGTAGACCAGGCTGGCCTTGAACTCAGAGATCCTCCTGCCTCTGCCTCCTGAGTGCTGGGATTAAAGGTGTGTGCCACCACCGCCCAGCATCACTTAGTCTTTGTGTGTGTGTGTGTGTGTGTGTGTGTGTGTGAGCAATGTGTGTATATGTGAAGGAACAGATATCACAGCATACTCATGGAGGTCAGCTTTCTCCTTCCTGCATGTGGATCCTGGGGCTCAATCTCGGATAGTCAGGCATAGCAAATACCTTTACTGGCAGAGCCATCTTACTGGCCCTTCGATTTCTAATTAACCCCATGAAGTAGGGATTTTATCCTTGCTTTGCAGTGAGGGAATCTTGGGCATGGAGAAGTTAATAATCTTGCCGTAATCCTCCTGCACTAAGTATCAGGATCCAGATCTGAGAAGCCAGGCAGAGCCCATGTGCTACCTGCTACCCTGCAGCGAAGACCCAGCTTGGATTCCACACTTGTTCTTCAGAGTGCTCACTGACAGGAGCACTCTGGGGCTGTCAGGTGATTCGGGCTCTGGGCCAGTTTGACCTGTGTGTTGTCCTGGTTCCCCTCTGAGGCACAGGTTGGCTAAGGGCAGAGATCCTGGTCAGATGATAAGTGCAGGAAGATCTGAACAGAGTGACCCAACTAATCTCCTGGGCTGGGAACCTTGGCTTTAGTCCACCCCCGGGCATGGGGGCAGGGCAGGGCTCTGCCCTGGGTCCTCTGAAAATAAGTGCTCAGAGTACAGCAGAAGGCTGAGTCCAGAGCTTCCTGTCTCATGGATGTCAGTGAATAGACAGGCATGCTCGTAACCCCAGCTACAGAGAGGGCGGCAAACCCCACACCTGCCCAGTCACTCAGGGCAGTGTCCTGCTGGCCATTTCCAGGAAATTGATTTGGCTGTTTTTCCAGGAGAAGAAATCTAATCCTCTCCAAGGTAAAGGCTAAAGTTGTTTTTCCTTTTTCCTCTTTCCACTTGGAGCACCGTTGGCCCGAGCTGTGAGCCGCTGTCGCTGGCTCAGCAGCCTGCAGTGAAGGGTGCTGCAGATACAAGCCAGCAGCATCTTAGCTGTGGATTAGTCCAGTCTGTTACCTGCTTCTGCAGTGTGCTGGGCTGGGAGTTTGGGGCCTGGGGTTCCCAGGAGCTGTCCAGTGATTAAGACAAATTTGCAGTCATACAGCAAGGCAGCAGTTTAGTAAACGGACACAGACTGGCATTGGGCCCTGGTAGGGACAAGTGTTACTTAACCCTTTGAGCCTTTTACGGTGGGGGAGAGGGTTCCTTACCAGTTTGTCCTTTCTGCTAGACTTAATCCCACACAGCTTGTTAGGTGTGTGACAGGAGGCCCAGGGACCCATTCCCATCTGGGCTTATGAAATAGGGACTGAACTTCACAGCCCAGTTCCTTCCTTTCAGCTCGGTGCCTGCCTAGCACCTGAGCGGAACAGCAGGTGGAGCAGCTGTCTGTGTGCACTTCACCTGGGCCACCTAGAGCCTACGGCTGAGGTGGAACAGGCGTTGCCTCTCATGGAAATGCTTTACATGTCCTATCCCAGCAGATGAGAATGACCAGTGACCACTGGACACTTTTTTTTTTCTAGTTGTTTGGTTGGTTGTTTTTTTGTTTTTTTTTTTTTTTTTTTTTTTTGTGTTGTGTTTTGTTTTGTTTTGTTTTTGAGACAGGGTTTCTCTGTGTAACACCTCTGGCTATCCTAGAACTCGTTCTGTAGACCAGGCTGGCCTCGAACTCAGAGATCCACCTGGCTCCCAAGTGCTGGGATTAAACACATGCGCTGCAGCTCCCCAGCAGACTGCCAGACTTTACTACTGAGAAGGACTGGTGGTCAGATGCTCCTCGAGCATTTCTGGTCTCACCTAACGTGTCAGAAGGTCTTTGGGGAGCTGCTGGGAGCCCTTTGCTTGGCAATGGGGAATAGAAAAGTCCTAATGAGTTGCCCTGCTGGGACCCCTGCAGAGCCCACAGTCCTGGTTCCCAGCATACCAGGAAACCCAGCTGACCTACATTCCAGTTTTGGGTTTTCACTAGGATGTGCTGCTGCTCAGTCAGTTCATCCGGCCTCATGGAGGCATGCTGCCCCGGAGTGTCACAGGCTTGTGCAAGGAAGAACACCGAAAGATCGAGGAGTGTGTAAAGATGGCTCACCGAGCAGGTCAGAGTGCCCAGCCAGGGCTAAGAGGGGTGGTGGGACTGCGGGCCCCTCAGCCCAGCCAGCTGTCAGCCTGAGAGAGGCGGTGAGCAGAATACTGTCTGTCCCCCACCCCCACCGGGTCCCCCTGCTCCCCATTCCCATGGTCTTTACCCCAGCCCTTTCAGAACTGTGGAGACAGACTGACTATATGTTCTTCCACTCAGGTCTGTTCCCAGATCACAGGCCACGGCTTCCAGAAGGGTCCGTACCAAAGAATAAACCCAAGCTCAACCGGTAAGGAAACATGAGCACATTGTTTGACCCAAGCACTCTAAGCCCGTGGATCTCACCGCATTCAGAGAGCTTGTCCCATGGCTCTCCCAGCAGCCCAGGAGAGCCGGCCCAGTCCATCTTTCCCACCGTGGCTGTACTGTGTGCCATCTGCCACCTCCTTCCCTGGCCCATGTCTCCTCTTTTCTGTCCTAGAGGGCCTTGACACAGTTGGGCATTAGAATATGTTTTCCCTGTTGATGACATCACACCGCATTGCTGTGGGGATGTTGGAGCTCTGCTGCAGACTTGCAGTATCCCAGCTCTCTCTATCACTGGGGTATTACAGGGCAGAGCAAGCCTTCGCTGTGGGGACTGTCTGGGTAGACCACTGTACACGGCATTGCATCAAGGCAGCCTGCACAGAGGCTCCGTCACCACCGCTGCTTCCTGGAGTCGTGCAGCTAACAGCCTTCACCACTTCCTTGGCATCCTGAGCTCTCCCGGGCTCTCAGACACAAGGCAGCCCTCCAGCGGCAGCAGGGTAGGCAGGCCCTCTGGAGTGAGAGCAGTCTCACCTAACATTCAGACATCTCTCCTGCTGCAGACTCCCTCTCCATGACGTCACCCTCACAGGCAATTAGATCTGTAGTACCCCCTTGTTGAGAGAAGAGTTTGCAGTTCTTAGGCCCCCAGCGGCTCCCCCCTCCTCCAGTGTGTCAGGCTGCCTCGGCTGATAGTGAGAACAGCATACTCTGCAGGGTGACTGAGGCAGAGCCAGACTCGAAGTCCCCACAGGTCTTTGCAGAGATCCCTACCAGAACCCAGGTGGATGCTGGGAGGCTGTGAGGTGGGGTAACGTAGGCTTGCTTCTTTGTGACTTGCCTCCCCATTCCTAGATGCTGAGCAGAGCTGGACTGGGCTCTCTGCCAGCAGCCCCAAGGAGCAGGGCATGCTCTGGTCTGTTTGGGGGTTGAGCCCACCCCCACCCTGGCTCTTTCGAGACAGCAGCAAGCCTGAGGACACAATCCATCCTGCCCTCGGGCCTTTGAAGCTAGGCCAGGCTCCCTCCCTTACATCCGGTGTCCTTTAGTGTGACACAGGATTGATGATGTGTGGGGGCTCTTGAGTTGCAAAAGGCCATCCCTGGGGGAGGGGACGTCCTGGCTCAGGAGGTGCTGATCCCTGTACAAGGGATGCTGGGATTGCACCCAAGGGTCCCTGGTCTGCACTCAAGGGCTTAGGCCCTGCTCACTCCCTTGTGTCCTCAACACCCGGGTGCAACAGTATCTTCTCCAGCAGAGGGGATGGTCTCCCCTTTCCTGCCTTCTGTGCATGGGGATACAGGCCAGTCCTCCTTGCTCAGAAGAGGTAGAAAGGGGGTGATTTAGGAAAGCCTGAGTTCTGACTAGAGCTGAGGGGTTCACAGAGGGCTGACAGGATACCACCCAGCCTACCTGACAGCTGGCTGCTCCGTATGGCACAGACATCTGGCCCCAAGCTAGCTGAAGGGCAGCTGAGGAGGGCAGCTCTGGGGAGTCTGGTCAGCTGGGGACTTCTGAAGTCCTTGAGTCCTGGTGAGCACCCTGTTTCATGGGCCTGCACCCAGCCCCCAGCCCCCCACCCTCAGGACTGGGAGAAGCCAGTACCAGGGCCAGCTGGTGGTGAGGGAGCCTATTTCGGACAGCCTGTTGTCCTAGAACCACTGACCATAGAGACAGCAGTGCCCCAGCCACCTGGGGACGCCTTGCCCCGCACACACCAGGGCTGGACCTCCGGGAGCTTCCCCTCTACATAAGGCTATCAGCCAAACACCAAGGTCCAGAGGAGCACGGAGCAAAGGCATGCGTGAGTCAGCAACCCTTTTTTCAGCCAAAGATTTCAGCCAGAAAAATAGATTTTAATTTCTGCCAGGAATACTAGTTTTTAAATTAAGAAGCTTTTACTTGAGGGTCTCTGGAGGCGGCCAGGGCAGGCCTCAACCTCTCATAGAACACGGGAGGACCCCTGGCCTTTGTGGCTGAACTTGGAGGATAAAGGATGGGCCTTTCTGGTCAGGAGCCAGGTTTCATTATGAACAGAGTAAACCCCGGTCTCGGTGCTGTGAGCCACTTTTCCAGGAACAATCTGGGCCCAGGCTATCCCCAAAGGAGGCCAGAGGACCATGGGTGGCCGCCATCTTTTCCTGCCCTCTCCCACTTACAGGAACCTGCTGGCCTGGGACTGCACCCACTGTGTTCACCCCTTGCTCCCATCGGTCGGGTGAGGGGCGGGGTCCTGCACCAGTGTGGTCCCTGGGGAGTTTCCTGGAGGCTAAGGTGGTGAAAGCAGCCAAGTGGGGAAGAGTGCCTGGTTCCCCGCCTTTATCCTTCCCTGGGTCAGGCTGGAGAGCTGTTGTCCAAGCGTCCTCTTCCTCGGCCCTCTCCCTGAGTGTGGATGATCTTAGAAAGGTCAAGGGAACGGCCTGGGCTGCCTGACCCTGACCACACACTGTAACAGCGACAGTCCATCCATCTGTTTCCAGAACAGCAGTTTCTCCCAGGAAAATCGTTTGCCCTCTGAGAGGAAGACTGGTGGACAGCCTGGCCGGGGACAGTGCCCTGCTGTCCCGTTCCGGCATGCCAACCTCCTTGTGTTCCCTCTACAGCTACCTGACTCGCTGGGCTCCCCGCTCTGTCAAGCCCATCTACAAAAAAGGCCACCGTTGGGACAAGGTGGGTATGGCCGTGGGGTCACCACTCCTGAAAGATAATGTCTGCTACTCCAAAAGGCCTTGGAAACTGTTTCACTAATGGGAGCCGTGCTGTTGAAGATCTGACTAGAACCTTCCAGATGATACACTTGCCCTCCCACCAGATCCACTGCCCTCCACACACAGCATGGGGACTTCGGGACTAACTTCTGTTCCCTGGATCTGCCCAGCCAGAGTGTTGGGAGCCAGGGCAGGCAGGAGCTGGATCTCCTGCCCTGTGGTCTTCTGTCTGGCTTGGGCAGAGTCTGACCCAAGAAATGGAATAAAGCGGCTCCAGGCCTCCCTGTGTGGTCACTGCTTGCAAGTGTGCGGCCGACCCGTGCCGGCCTCCAGCGTTTGCCGAGGGTGAAGGTGCTCATCTGAATGGGTCCTGCCTGGCTGGTTGGGCCCGTGTGCCACACGATAGGCATCACACTATCTGGTCGGGGGCCTAGCCCACAAGTGGCTTTCAGTTGAGTCCCAGAATTTGAGCAGGCCCTGACCATCCCTCCCCACCCGTTTCCACCTGTCCATACTTGGTGTCTCCTTCATTAGCACATTCCTGGTCTCTGCCTTTTGGTTTAGAATTAGGTGTCCTGGCTCAGTGGACCTTTCAGAGCCATGTCACTAGATGGGGACACAAAGACAAAACCATGACAGAACAGGCCAGAGTTGAGCTTTATGAAAACAGTGTTTGGACTCCACATAGACATCCAGAGTGCCCTCCTACAGCATGAAGGGCAGGTCCATGTTCTTCTCACCCGTGCCCACGTAAATGTAGCCATAGTTCTTGGTGCGGGGAGCATGGTAGAAGGTGAGGCCTGGCCAGAGCAGGCTGCGGAGCACCACCAGCGCGTTGCCTCTCTCCATCTGGATGCTCCAAGACCCTGGAGGGGACATACGGGGGCTGCCTGGGCTGAGGTGCCACCGTAAAACCTACTGTGCTGGTTGACGGGGCCATTTTGTGGCTCCTTATGACAGGGAAGATAATGGAGAAGTGACC
>CABHPQ010123997.1:0-15724 GCA_902168405.1 Peromyscus aztecus
TCTTCACATGCTGCTTGTCATGGTGGCGGCTGTCAGTGTCTCCCTCCGCCTTCCTGTTCTCTCAATTCTCCTCTCTGTTAGTCCCGCCTATACTTCCTGCCTGGCCACTGGCCAATCAGTGTTTTATTTATTGACCAATCAGAGCAACACATTTGACATACAGACCATCCCACAGCACTCTGGATATTAGGGTTCTAGCTCTTATGATTTATTTAGTCAAATGTACTATTTACGTTCTTCTGCCATCCCCCTCAGTTAGCGCTTGAATTTTAGCCACAGGAGACTCCACTTTATTTGTTCAGATAAAAACTGACAGGTGTAGCCAGATAAAAGGGGCTTCTGTGCTTCTGTGAGAATAACTTCCCCTTTGTGGTTATTTGTTATGTTCAATATTTACTAAGTCACCAGATTAAATAAAATTACTGACATGTGGGAACATAAATTAAATTAGCTTTTTCTGCCCTAACTGTTTCAGAGGGTCATTCAGCACAATGCTTTGGAAGACCGGTCCATATCAGACAAGCAGCAATGGGATGCAGCCATTTACTTTATGGAAGAGGCACTTCAAGCTCGGCTCAAGGATAGTAAGTAGGGACTTAAGGTCTGGAGTCATAAGCATTGTAAAATATAATCAGTGGGCCAGCAAGATAGCTCATTGGGTAAAGCAATTGCCATGAAAGCTGAGAACCTGGGTTAGATCCCTGGGACCCATGGTGGAGACAGAAGAGATGCCGAAAGTTGTCCTCTGACCTCCACTCATACAACTCCAGACTCACATACATGCCATGTGTACACTGTGGAGACCACAGAGCTTTCCTAGTGAGAGCTGACCTTGCTTTACCCAGCAGGGCTGCCTAAGGGGATGATTTGACCACTGGCATAGTTACCAGCTATTTGGAAGGGTCTACACTTGACTATACGGTATGCTTTGATCTAGCAAGGGGGAGGTCTTTTTTCTTCCACCCCTTGGTATTGTTATAAAAAGCCCTTTTGAAGAGACAGAAGGGGCCAGTGGATTTTGATCTGGGTCCTCCCAAAGCTATCCTGTGTTTCTGTCTGTCTCCTCTCTGCTATCTTTCTATCTAAAAGTTTCTTATCCCTCTCTCCCCCTCATAGGAACCCTTTAAAAGATGGGAGCTGGCCTCCCCCAGATGGTGCTGTGAACAGGGGACTTAGGTTCAGGGACCCCCACAATATACATATATAATAAGTTAATTTTAATATATAGCTAACACTTCAAAGTCTTTGTCCTAAATGTAGTTGAATATTTAATTGTGGGATTTTTTATTTTTTATGAGTTGTTTTGTGGCTAATAAAGAGAATAATTAGGCTAGACAGTAGATACTTATATTTATTCCTTACACATAGGAATTCTGTAAACAATTATACTTTTCATGTATTTTAAGCACATAATTGTCATACTTTTGCCACACTAATCATATAATCATTGTTTATTTTAATTAATTTCATATTAATACAGCATTTAGAAATAATTAAAAATTCATGAACATTATTAGTTATAATTTATAGCCTTGGTAAATGATAAAATTCCTACTGAATTAATTTTTGTCTTTCTTCTAGCTGAAAATGCTATTGAAAACATGATAGGCCCAGACTGGAAAAAGCGGTGGTTGTACTGGAAGAATCGGACCCAAGAACAGGTAGGAACAAAAACATCTCCATTCTCATGGTGGCATTTTGTTCATGGTTTAGTTTGCTTTGCAGTTTGGTTTTCTATAGCCCAGGCTGGCCTTGAACTCAGAGAACTTCTCCTTCAGCCTCTTGCTGAGATCATAGGCATGTGCCAGCCCATCTGCCTGCATTCTGTCCATTTCAGTGCCAGCGTTAACACAGTCATGGGGCTGGGGAAGATGACTCAGTGGGTAAGAGATCTGCTATGGATGCATGGGACCTGAGTTCAGATCCCAGGGCCCCAAAGAAGCCCAGCATGGTGCATGAGCACCTGCAGCCACGGTGCTCTAGTGGTGGAGCCAGGAGGATCTCTGGGGCCACTGGCTGCCAGCCTAGCTCCAAGTTCACTGGGAAAGCTGTCGAAGGGACAAGGTGAAGAGTGGCAGCACAGGGTACCTGATGTCCTCCTCTGACCTCTGCATGTGCCCACAGGTGCCAGCAACCACACACATCCACCAGGGCCACACTCACACATACTCACATGTGCACATGCGTGTGCATGCACACACGCACATGTTCATATGTATACACAGTCTTCTCACGGCTCTAGAACACTCTTTAGAATTTTAGTTGCCTAAACCTTTTTAAAATATAATGAATGTTTTATTAAAAGATTAAAAAAAATCAATAAACTGTGCTTCCCTGTGGTTGACCACTCCGTTCATTTCTGTTCCCTGACTGAGGTTCAAAACAGAGTAGTTGGGCTGGAGAGGTGGCTGGTGGGTAGGAGTGCATGCTGCTCTTATGGAGGACATGGGCTTGGTCAGGTCCCAGGACCCCAGGACAACTCACATCCACCACAAACGCTGGCCTCTGAGGGCACCAGACATATACGTGGTGCACATACATACATGCAGGCAAAACACCCATGCACAAAGTAAAATAAATAAAATCTCTTTAAGTAAAGAATAGTTATGAACAAAAAACATGAAACAGAATCAAAGGCTATGTGACAATTGTGCTTAGGAAGAATACTGATTTTTATATACATATATATGTTTATGTATGTGTGTGTGTGTGTATAGTTTATTATATTATCTCTGAGTTTTTCTGTTGGAAGTCAATTCAAACAGTTTTACCTTTTTGTAGTAGCTTGTTAAAATGCATACAAAGTAAATATGAAATTCAGATGGAAAGTATGATAGAACTCATCCTTTAGTATTGAATGAGCACTTCAGAACAAAATGGCAAAGCTAAGTATAAAGAACTTTATAAATCGATAATTGTAGAAAAATGTGTGTCACTTCCACACTCAACCCTTTTCACTACTTTGAACTCTTTAGTTTTTCGAGACAGGGTTTCTCCGTGTAGTTTTGGTGCCTGTCCTGGATCTCACTCTGTAGACCAGGCTGGCCTCGAACTCACAAAGATCCGCCTGTCTCTGCCTCCCGAGTGCTGGGATTAAAGGTGTGCGCCACCACAGCTTCTTTTCCTGTAATATCAGTCTCATCCTTCAGTTCTTAAAGGGAAGTGCATAAATAGAATATAGAATCAAAGTAATGTAAATGAATGAAATAATAAGAAAAGGAGGTGGTATCGGTCCTCTTGCTGTTGTTTCCTGTGTTCCCTGAATCTACTTAATTAGCAAAAAGGATGCTAAACGGGAAAATTCAGAGGTAAAGAGGATAAAGCACTCCCGAAGAGCATAACCTTATTCCCATGTTTTTCTTTACATTTTAGATAAAGTTAGTGAGGTACATGATCAGTACCCTGTTTTTTCCCATGCCCTCACTCCTTGTTTCCTGATAGATAAGTGAGTTGACCCTGAGTCAGCCGCGCATGTGTTTGCCATGCAGATGGGCTGAGAAAAGGTCTGTCCAAAAGACCTTGTGAGGCTCTCCATCAGAGCTCTCTGGAAGAGACATGAAGTAAAAACAGCTGGTATATGACAGCTAAACTCAGCGTAGGGTTAGAAGCCTCCAGAGCAATCAGTGACAAGTACTTTGCTCAGCAACTCCTGGTAAATAGACTCTAACCAAACAGAGAGACAACTCCTGCTCACAAGTTGGTTTTCTCCAGAATCCATTTAAGAGAAATAACAAATGCATCTTAAGGTCATTGCAAAGGATCTGTACCCCTAGAAGAGGAATCTGGAAGCCCTTCCTAGATGAGCCTTCACCCCTGTCCCAAACCCAGGCTTGGGGCAACATATGTAAGATTCAGGCTGACGGTTTAGATATGGGGAAAGAAACCCAGAACCACCTGGGAGGTGTTCGTGTGTCAGGTTTCCTTTTTCCTTTAAAACAGTGACTGACTGGAGTTCTCATCCCTAATCTTTCTATCCGTGCACTCCCAGTTGAAAGCTGCTCGTGTGCCCCTCTTACCTAGAAGACACAGTGAGGACCATGTTTCAGGAGAGGCAGAAGGTACCCCAGGTCAGTTTGGTTAGCTGTGTACAGTTCCTTCTGCCTTCATGAGTGACAGGACTTAGCAAGAAAAGAAACGTAAGGTTTTCCTTTGTTAAAGATGAGAAATCCAGGGAGCTGGGGAGGTAGCTCAGTGCTTAAGAGTGCTTGCTACTCCTCCAGAGTTCAGTTCCCAGAGTCCATGTCCTTCTTCTGGCCTCTATTTTCACAAGTGCCAAGCTTGAACTGTCTAAACAGCCTTCTTTTAACTTTAAAGGGTGTTCACAATGAAACCAAGAATGAATTGGAGAAGATGCTGAAGTGTAACGAGGAGCACCCAGCTTATCTTGCAAGCGATGAGATTACCACAGTCCGGAAGAACCTGGAATCTCGAGGAGTCGAAGTAGATCCAAGCTTGGTAAGAAATACCATACAGGAGTTGGGGATTAGCTCAGTGGTAGATTGCTTGCCTAGCAAGCACAAGACCCTGGGTTCAGTCCTCAGCTCTTGGGGGAAAAAAACCACCACTGACAGCCAACTGTGGTGAAGGATGCAATACTTGGAATGTGGAGGCAGGAGTTCAAGGTCATCCTCAGCTACAACAAAGTGAGGCTGAGATAGCCCAGACTACAAGAGACTCTGTCTTGGAAAAAGAAAAAGGGTAGAGTGTGCTTCTAAATCAGTGTTTCTTACAGTACAGTATTCCTTCCTCTAATGAGCTGTCTAAAGATCTAAGGGCTGAAGTCTACTGTGATCATGTGCACATTTGCTGGTATAATTATAGTCATTTTGATTATATGAGGAAAAGCAATTTTTATTTCCGATGGTTCTTACAGGGTAACTAGAAAAATTAAGGTTTAGAAAATTAGGTTTGCATGGCTCATTATAGCAATTCCTACAAAAACGATAAAAGGCACCCAGACCTTGTCTCGGCTCTGTTTTATAGTTTTAGAGTACAACTAACTTTTGTCTGAATATGGCCCGCTTATACAGACAGATATCTGTGTGTGTGTGTGTGTGTGTGTGTGTGTGTGTGTGTGTGTGTGTCGGGGGAGTATAGTTGTAGTGTTTTTGGTAAGGGTTGTTTGTTGTTTTAGACAGGGTCTCACTATATAGCCTTGGCTAACCAGGAACTCACTATGTAGGCCAAGCTGGCCACAAACTCAAAGACCCACCTGCCTCTGCCTCCCAAGTGCTGTGTCAGGATTAAATGGGGGCATGCCACCATTCCCAGCAACGTAGGTGATGTTTATAGTGTTTACAGACAATGTAGCTCAATTAGATATAAGTAGATTTGGGAGGGAAACATGCATTTTAATTTTTATTGAATTTGATAAGACCTTTGGATCCAATCTCATTCTCTGATTTCTGATAAGAGAAAAAGACAGTCTACACATTTGACCATCTTTTTTCTTAGCTTCATGATACTTATTTTGCAGCACAATTTAAAAACAATTACTGGATCTATGTTTCCTGCTGCTTGGAAGTTAGAATGTAGCGACCTGAAAACCATTAAAGGTTAGCTTAGGGGCTGGAGAGGTGGCTCCAGCAGTTAGAGCACTTGTTCTCACAGGTGGCTTGGGTCTGGTTCCCATCCCCCACGTGCTCGCCATCTAAACCCCTAACTCCAGTTCCAGGGTATCTGAGCCTCTTGAGGCACTGTACCCATGTGGTGCTCTGACAGACATGGAAGCAGAGTACCCAGGAAAACCCAATGAGAAAATCGATCTAGTGAGGAAAACAGCCTGAAACCCTTCCAGGCACGTGACTACTTCTAAATACCGCCTGCTTTTATGTTTCTGTACGTACTTTAAATTCTGCCTGAGGTCAGAACAGGAAAACTGGGAAGAACCTAAATGCTTCAGCTGCTGTACATGTAACATTTTCTATAAACTGAAATGAAACTTCTAGTTGGGTGCGGATCCAATTTGTCTACATGATCCTAACTCTTATTAATAAAATGCCAGTCAGCCGTGCGTGGTGAGTTCAAGGCCAGCCTGGTCTACAGAGCAAGTTCCAAGACAGCCAGGGCTACACAGAGAAACCCTGTCTCAAAAAAGAAAAAGGGAGGAAGAAACAAAGGCCATGCATATTGAGCATCCCCTGATTCAAAAGGGGAAAATCAAAATGCTCTAAAACCTGAAACTTTTTCCACTCCAACTTGATATCACAAGAAAATTCTTCGTGGGACTGGTTGTATTCAAAATCCAGGCACACTATTGTAGTGCATAAAATTACTTTTAGACTATGTGTGTAAGGTATATATAAAACATAAGTGAATTTTGTGTTTAGACCTTTATCCCACCTCCAAGGTATATATATAAATATTACAAAACCATTCCACCCAAAAATCCCATCTGCAAACAGGTCTGTCCCATGTATGTTGGTCAGAGATACTCAAGCTTTGTGTGCTGTGGTACTTTTCATTTTATGACACTTAAGTTAATGCAGTGGGGATTGTCTCTTGGAAGTAGAGTGGAACAAGTTGCTGCTTTCTGCAGGCAAGAACATCTGAGTTTTTCTTCTAGTGATACTTTGTTTAGTCCAGTCTCTAAGGCTGCCATAACGGCCAAGAATATGGGCTGTCAGGAGATGTGGATCCTCACGGAGTTCCGCTGTATTACTAGTACTGCTCCCTTAGTAATTGATAGTTCCAGTCTCACTTTCTTCATCTGTCATTGGGATCGGTACTTGTTCTGCCTACTGGCATTGTGATTGTTACTAGATGTGCTGAGCATTCAATACTCTGACCGACCACAGTGCCACCGTGGTGGGGAGGGACACTATTGTGGTGGCAGTGTGGCAACAGAAAGGATTGCTTTCTGACTGTTGGCATTGGTGGGCGTGGTCTGAGACCAGCTCCCAGGCCCTAACGTGGCCTTAGACCAGGCTTTCAAACTCCTCTTGCCTGGGTTTTCCCACTGCTGACTGTGGAAAGATCGCCCCTTACCAGCCTACTCTACCATGATTGTGTAACTGTAGCCACCATGCTTGCTTAGAACTTCATAGATTTGAAAGTGCGGAAACTAGTAAATCTGATATCTGACTTGAAAAATGATGTGAGTGGATTAAAAAGGTTGCTAGAATAAGAACGTTGCTATGGCTTTCAATTAACTTTTAAAAGTAAATTTTGTATATAACTAACTACTCAGTGGTCAACATCTATCATAACGCTTTGGTTTTTCTTTTCTCATTTTAGATTAAGGATACTTGGCATCAAGTTTATAGAAGACATTTCTTAAAAACAGCTCTAAATCATTGTAACCTTTGTCGAAGAGGGTTTTATTACTACCAGAGGCATTTTATAGATTCTGAGGTGAGGTCTCACAAAGCATAAGAAGTCACTTTAGCTCCTGTGTGTTGTTGAAAGATGGTAAAGAGTGAACCTCGGCTTCCTGTTCACTTGAAGCCCTTGAGCATCTGGGGGAAAAGAATGTGTAACTTACAAAGAGTAACCTTGTGTCTTTTCAGAGATTTGCCAGTTTAGGAATAACTGACTTCCACGTGTATCATCAGGGGCAAGGGAAAGGGGGCAGTCATGTGTACCCTAGAGTGACTTGAAGCATTTTTATGTTTTTCTATAACGGGAGGATGTGTGTAGAGCATAGCCAACCACGTGTGTGGTGGGGGCCATATAGCAAAACTACTTCATTATGTATTTCTTATGTGTCATAATTCTTTTCTCGCATCACTGGACTCTTGAACTAGTTCTTGTAATGGACATAGCTCTCACACCTTTTAAAGTAACCCCTAGGTGGCAGCAGACTGATGCCTTTCGAGCATTTTCTTACAAACAGAAGTTCTTTAAAATAGCCCTTGCAGAAGCTCTGCTAATCTGTGCTGTTATTAAATTGAAGCTTCTAAGTGTTTTTCTGGTCTATTTCAGCTCAAAGGAAACATGTATGTATTATTAGATAAGCACTGATGTTTTTACTAAAGGTTAGGAAATAAGTTCTATGTGTTTGGTAAAGGCTTTGTTTTTAACTTTGCATCTGATCTTAACTGTTTACTACTTCAGCTGGAATGCAATGATGTGGTCCTGTTCTGGCGAATACAGCGGATGCTGGCTATCACTGCCAATACATTAAGACAGCAGCTTACAAACACTGAAGGTAAGGTAACTCCTAAAACACAGATTGAATTAGAAACCTCAGAATCGTAATTTGCTTTAAAATATTAATAAAAAAGAAATTACAATTAGAAAACGGTAGGGATAAAAGATGCTATGTATCTACTTTCATTAGATAAAAATTATGATAAAGAGAGTGGCGTCCTGAGCATTGCTCTGTGTTTTTGGCGTCTGTGTGTCTGTTAAGTGCTATGGCTTAAGAACATGCGGTCCTCAGATATGGGTCAGGTTTGTGCCGATAAATGTACTAGGAAGTGAGAAGTGTGAGTTCAAGTGTAGAGCTAACATGGCGATACAGAGTTTTCACTATATGTGGGATTTTTCATTCTATGCATTCATAAAAACAGTGCTCTTCTGGGTCTTTATTTGCTTTGAACAGTTAGGCGACTAGAGAAAAACGTTAAAGAGGTACTAGAAGATTTTGCTGAAGACGGTGAGAAGAAGATTAAATTGCTGACTGGCAAGCGGGTCCAGCTGGCTGAAGACCTCAGTAAGTACTTCCTTCCTCCTACCCCTGTTTCCTGAGCCCCCCCATTGCTATGTCTCTGCACCCATTTAATCTCAAGCTTAAAAAGTTACAGCTCTCTGTCTAAAAAAGGACTTGTTTTCTTCTGAAGTGCTAAAATACGACATTGACCTAAAATCTTATCACTTCCAAATACTTGGACGTAGGAATAAAGATTTTTCTCCTAGCAAGTCCCCAAATCAGAGTGTCACTGTATCTAATCCTTAGACTCATTCATCTCTTACTCAGTATTGTTCTGCCGTACCACAGTGTTCCAGGCTCATTCTTTCTTTCTTTCTTTTAAAGAATGGTATTTAGGAATCAGGGTCTGAGAACTAGATACACTTGTTATGTGAGTTCCCAGACCTTCTCAGTAGAAAGGTGTGTGTGTGTGTACGTGTGAGCTCACGCGTATGTGTGTACGCGCAGATGCGCACACGCACACGCATACCCACTCCTAACTGTGTGTATCTATCAAAGACTGAAGTGAATGCTGATGCTTCCAAGTTGTACCCAGTCCTGCCTGGTTTGTTCTTGGCTCTGCCCTTTCCCATACTTGTAACTCCTGACAGTGAGAAACCAGCTTCTGGACTCCTTAGCATAGTTACTTATTTTGATCAGTCCTCGTGATGTATAACCAAACTTTTTGCTGCCCCCTTCCTCACAAAAATGGTCTTTTCATCTAGCTTGGACTCTTGGCCATCCTATACTAGACCACCACCACAGTGCCTCACACCCTGTGCCGATGCACTTTTACCTTGCAGGCTGGGACATCCTGTTAGAGACTGCTCTTCCTCAGGGAGTTCTCTCACCCAGCTCATGCTCTGACCTTTGTGTCCAGAACTCCCCATCTTGTCTTTCCCAGTTCTCTCCTTTGAGTCCTCTCCCAAAGCCAGAGCAGGCTTTGTCCTGCTTGTAGCCAGCACCCTGCGTCAGGTTACCACACACAGAGCTGCATCGTGGGACCAGGCTGCCAACATTCTATTAGCCCTGGTTGGACATTGCATCAATATCATCCCGCCCACAACCTTGCTTGTTTGAAGCATGGTTGGTTCTTAAAGGCTGATTAGTTCCTAGCATGAAGACTTGCTTGAATTTTTGAGAGCCCGTGGTGATCAGAGAAGCATTAACATTATATACAACTGTTGGTAGTCAGGGCTCTGTCAGAGTCTACCTTATATTTATAAGTGCCCCTTCTCTGAGCTTATGAAACTGTTTCCTTTCAGAGTGTACTTAACTCTGTATGTTCTCTGGCGGGAAAGAACACGAACACTGAATGGGAAGAGGCTTTTCAAGTTTGGGAACAGTGTGTAAGCTGAGTCTAGTTCTGCCGTCAGTCACGAACATGTCAGGAAGCAGGCAGGGTTTTGGGGTTTGTGCCCATGCTGCAGCGCCGCGCTCCCTTTCTCGTCTGCACCACCTCATCCTGTTTCCTCTTTCTGCTTTTGAGCTCCCATTGCTTTCTCTGGGCACTCTTGCTTTCTTCTCTCTTTACTTTCTAAATGTATCCCATGTATTTCCATGTCTGTCCTGTTGGTGCTGTGCAGAAGCCCGACCCGCTCTTTGCTGTGTCGTACATAGGGCCCCAGAGCCCTCCTTTACTGTAAGATGCCTGTTGTGATTCATAGGGAAGTCCATCCAGCGAGCGTTTGGAAGTCCCTGACTCCTAATGCCATGCTGTCCGTACTGTTACAGGAAAAGGCTTGTCCGTGTCACAGGGTGTACAGTTCTGTGTCCCGCAGGACATAGCTGTTAGACTGTGACTTACTTCTACATTCTGAGTGACAGAGAAGTAATGTGCGTTTTCATGACTTGTAATAGAGCCTGTACAGTTACCCATTGCTCTCCAGTTGTAATTTGATTATTTAAAGAAAGTACACTAGTAATTCAGATCTGTGCTCTGTCAAGCTGAGTTCCGTGTTCTGGTAGTTTTCCTAAGAAAGCAGTCATATGAAGTGATTTGTGACTTGCGTGCAAATAGAGCTATGGTGTTAATGTTCCAAATAATGTTCTTAAAAGCAGGGGTCTCACCCATGACTCAGCTTCATCAGTCACACTAAGGGAGATGAGCCATGACTACCCTGTAGTTTAGAGTTCTGAAAGCGCCTTTTCCTCACTGTTGCTCTTCGGTCTGAGGATTGGGAATATAGTCGTAGATGCTTCCAGCCAGACTGCTCTCCAGGTTTACTAGTCACAGCTGTATTGTAGTGAACAAGGTATCTAGTATTTCAGATGCATTTAAGATATAGTATGGGGCAGTCGAGATTTAACTCTAAGTTCAAAATTGTAAAGAATGGTGTCACATAGAATTTACTAAAGTGCTGGTGACATTCACGTTTCGCCAGTCGTAAATTTACCTGTCCTCCCATCGTCACTTTGGACACTCACCAACTGATTGTCATTAAAGTGCGTTTGTAAGTAGTGCAGCATTCTCTCCCCATTTGCTAGCACTCTCTCCCAAAGCTAAGCAGTGAACTACGAAGAAATGGGACTACAGCCCACTTCTCGTGGGAGGAGGCTTGTTGAAAGAAGCCAAGACTCTGGACACACAGTGGTTTCCATAGCTGGAGCATGGGAAGGACAGGATGAGCCTGGACCACTTTGGAGTAAGCAGTAAGGATGTGTTTGAAGTGTGGTGTGTCTGTGTCACGTGACACAGACACTGTTTGATCTGCAGCTGGCTAGACCTCAGGATATTGAGACAGTGACAAATTGTAGCTTACTGAGTGAAACACAGATCCATAAGTTGGGAATTATATTGGGAGGGAATGCAAGTAGTAGTGAAGAATAGAATATTCTCAAAATATCTCAATAGAAAATACCTATTGAGGGGCTGGAGAGATGGCTCAGCGGTTAAGAGCACTGACTGCTCTTCCAGAGGTCCTGAGTTCAATTCCCAGCACCCACATGGCAGCTAACAACTGTCTGTAACTTTAAGATCTGACACCCTGACCCAGACATGCATACAGGCAGAACACCAATGCACATAAAATAAAAATAAATAAATTATTTTTAAAAAAGAAAAGAAAATTCAAATATTGTTTCCAAAGAAAATACCTATTACTTTTTAAAGTGAAAGGTAACTAACTGTCAGGGAGAAACTGAGCAGTCACCACATGAATCATATGGTCAAATCAAAATCCTATGCCACCGAATGGACTGGCCACTGAGAAGAGGCCATTCTTCCTAAAGACATATTACTTTAGTATAACAGGGCATCAGACAAAGCCAAGGGAAAGAGTCCTCTGCAGAACTAGTACCTGGCCTGCAGTTGTTAATGCATCAGAGACGAGACGAGACTAAAGAAGTAGTCCACACTGAGAGTAAGCAGAGGACCTAAAATACCGAGTCTGTTCCAAGGGCATCAGCAGGCAGCAGGCAGAGAGTCAGGCTGGTGTTTCTTAGAAGTACTACGTCCGCGTTGGTTTCTAAGGCTTCATTATTCGGTTATGGTCATTTAAGGAAATGCACTGGCTTCCAGCTAGTTTACAGCAACATTTAGATGTGAAGAAGCATCGGAACAGTAGTAACGGTAACTGTTTCTGGAGAGATATAAGCAGTTTGTAGTGTTGTTACAGCCTTTCTGTGAACCGGGTGGTTTGTTTTTTGATGAAACAGGAAAAGAAAGTTTGTTTCTTGGTAAAAAGATCAGTGTCATGTGAAAATACATTACAGAAAATGAGACTCATAGACATAATCTGTGAAGATGTCAAAAGACTGAGTACCTCATGGACCATTGAGTGAGATACACAGCTTGTCTTCTACCTCAATCCTTCCTTATTCATGGTATCTCCCCACAGTGTATAAACAGCCCACTACGACCTTCATGAGAACCTTGATTCTGTAGTAAAAGTTCAACAGATTGTTAGAGTGTCTAAATGTAGTACCAACTGTAAAGGTAGCTATTTGGATTACCTATGAAATTTGTAGTAGTATACCCATCTATTAAAATAGAGAGAGTTCTGTTAAAAGGTATTTTTGTCTATGGCATGACAAAAGTTGTCCCTCCTATAATGTTGGATTTTATGATTGTCACCATATAAAATAAGAGTGCTTACATTCTGAGATTTGTTGATTCTGTTTTCCCACCTTGAAAACTGAATATCTGGGCAATAGTAACAATGGGAAAGTTTCATCAGTACAGGGTGAAATTCTTTTACTTAACTCCTGTCCACTAAAACCCAAGTTATACTTTGTTGGTTTTTGGTTTGGTTTGGATTGGTTTTTTGTTGTTGTTGTTGTTTGTTTGTTTGTTTGTTTGTTTGTCTTTTTGAGACAGGGTGTAGCCCTGGCTGTCCTGGATCTCGCTCTGTAGACCAGGCTGGCCTCGAACTCACAGAGATTCACCTGCCTCTGCCTCCCAGTGCTGGAATTAAAGGTGTGTGCCTCCACCACCAGGCTCCAAGTTATTCTTTTGATTCCTTGTGTATTCAGAGTCAGCAAAGAATTAAAGGGATATTTGCAGTCATAGACAGCTTGTTCCGAGAAAGGATTCTTTTCCTGTTTATGTTATAAACTTTCTGGCTCTCTAATAAAACATGAAGTTAGTTGTTGATGGATGTGAACTGATATTTGTACACTTGTCTTAGGCCAGAAAACTGCTTTCCATAAGTTCTCACTGGGGTCTCCACTGTAGCCTTTTGAAGTAACTGTAGCTATTTTTTTCATTTTACAGATTTAAAAATGCAGACTTAAAAACACATACTATCTGATCCCAGATTTTTTAATTTATTACAGCTTTGGAAAGTTGTGTGTGTGTGTGTGTGTGTACACTCTTTGTATCGGGATGTGTACATAGTAGTTTATCCTCCGTCCTTCCTGCCATGTAAGAAGCTTTGGAGCTAAGGCTTTCACTCTGAAAACATCTGGCTAAAGAAACACCAACATGCCTCTTTATATGACGTGTAAACTGTCTTCAGACTGCCAGATCCCACTATAATCAGAGTTGCCCAAACCCTAGATGTTACCCCTGTGCTGGTCTCAAACTCACTATGTATCTAAAATGACTTTGAACTTCATGCTCAACTTGCGATTTGCTCTCACCTTCTGAGAACCTGATTAAGGGTTCCAGGCCCAAAACACCAGGGCTTCTCCCATGCTTATCAAACTCTCCCAACTGAACCACAGCCCCAGGCCCTACACTAAGAGCTCTTCAGTGTGCTGGTGTCCATACCTGAGCTAGGAGATATACCAACCCTTTAAACTTTAACTGGCTGTCATTCTAACTTTATGGTTTTTGTTGAACAGGATTGAGAGTGTTGAAATGTTCTCCACCAAGTTTCTGTGCATTCCTTCTCATTTACCACTATAAATATAAAATAAAAATATATATGGAATATAAAAACAATAATGAACTCTGGCTGTCATTGTGCAGACTTATTGTAATGTTATAGTTGAATGACCTTCATGTTAAAAGCAGTAAAATCAAAGTGGCTGTTAATTTAGAATTTTGCAATATCCCTTCTCCCCGCCCCCAGTTAATCTGCTCTGCTGACTGCCTCCATCCTACACGAGGTGGCAACAGCTGGCCTTTTTACCAGAGCTCAGAGGGATTAGAGAGCAGGAGAGCAGCAGCGTGCTCGGCCTCTTGCCTCTGTTGACTGTTCTTTATTGTTTGATGCCTGAGCATCTCCCAGACAGCAAGCAATTGTTACTGGAAACTTGGAGTTTGTTTCTCTTGAGCATATACAATGCTGTTCGGGCTCCTCTTTGTGTTTCTTCACATTCCCAGTCTCCTCTTATCCACCATCCTGTGCTTTCTCTTGATAATTAGAAAAGAGCAAAGAGACAATCTTTGTGTCTTAGGCTATGTGACAGTCCCTGGTGACGCTAACACTTGGCCATAGAGACTGCAGACCCAAGGTTTGGTCTCTGAATTACCAGGTATTTAACAACATAAGTCACGTTTGCTAGGAGAACTCTGTTCGTGGTAGGTAATATTACTTAATGACAGAACACATGTATTTGTTCATTTTTTTAAATTAGGACAAAAAAGAAAGCAACAGAATTACCTAAGACTTCATTTGCAAACCCAAGATTAGAAATTTATCAAAGCTGCCTAGGTGTACAAAGATGCTTTCAGTGACTCAAACACCATCCTAATTTATAGGATAACTGTAAGAATTTCTTCATGTTTTGTTAAAATCTGAATTAAAAAGCAGGTCGGACATAGCTAATAGAAGCGTAGTTAGCTGGAATGTTTTTATTCTAGTGTA
The DNA here is from genome assembly GCA_902168405.1 of Peromyscus aztecus. Lineage (NCBI taxonomy): Eukaryota > Metazoa > Chordata > Mammalia > Rodentia > Cricetidae > Peromyscus > Peromyscus aztecus. Next base: position 14,887 of record CABHPQ010123997.1, read on the forward strand.
TCTAGAAAGGAAAAATGTCAGGTGTGCCTGAGATTTAGTTTCTGTTGATTGCTTTCTGTTTCTAATCTGGCTGGTGCCTGCTGCTGTCACAGATGAGATCAGTGGTCCTGAAAATGTGGGGGTAAACACCATCCCACAAGGGTTACTTTATTCTGAATGTGAAACCTAAGTGGCATGAAAGGAAAGTTCTCTGTGATCCTTCACCACCATCACTCTCTTCCCCACCCATGTATTCTGGAGAGTTCTTCTATTCACAGCAAGGCAATTTTCCCTTCATTAGTTGGCATAGTATGTGGCTGTCACGAATTTGTTAAGGCCTTTGAGCTCCGGCTGAATGTCTGTTTTCCTTCTGCAGACTTAACAAAGGAAGTCGTCAGCTTTAACACATTTGAAAGAAGAGGATAGCATTGAGTTTTAGGTACCTAGGTCCAGAAAAGAAAAGAGGGGACTGGAGAGGTCATTGCTCTTGCAAAGGCCCCAGGTTCAGTTCCCAGGAATCAGAGCAAGCAGCTCACAATTGCCTGTAACTCCAGCTCCAGGAAATCCAACACCCTCTTCCGGCCTCTGTAGGCACCAGACACACAAGCAGTGTGCACACAGACATGCAGGCACTCAGACATACACTAAAATCAAAAGCAATAAATCTTTTAAAAAGAAGGAGAGGGGTGGAGAGATAGCTCAGTGGTTAAGAGTACCAACTGCTTTTCCAGAGGTCCTGAGTTCAATTCCCAGCAACCGCATGGTGGCTCACAACCACTTGTAATGAGATCTGGTGCCCTCTTCTGGCCTGCAAGGACACATGCAGGCAGAATACTGTATACATAATAAAATAAATCTT
>CABHPQ010124001.1:0-11236 GCA_902168405.1 Peromyscus aztecus
TAGGAAAATGTGATTGCTGTGGCCTGGTTAGGAATGCTTCTGCAGGTCAGTGGGTGGCAGAGAGGAATAGAGCTAGCCTAGAAGAAAAGGCTTAGAGAGGCTTCAGGAAATCCTATTTACAGGGTCCCAGGGAGTCAGAGGTGTAGTGGGAAGAGAGGATCTTGCAAATAGGTTGCAATAAAGCAATGAATTGTCTGTGGAGAAAGGGATGAAAGGACTGGAGAAATCCTGGGTCTGAACCAAGAATGGGAGGCTCCATGAATGGAGCTAAGGTAGGAGGAGGGGCACCTGTAGTTGGTTTTTGTTGTGCTGAGGGTGAGAATGCAGATCCTAAAGGAGGGCAGGAAGGATAGTGGGTTCACCTGCTGAGTCTTTGCCAGGTGTGGCCTCTGGCGATCCCTTGTAGGAAGTGTTTGTAGGGACAGGCGACTGACCCAAAGGGATGGGGAGAGGGAGGAAAACTCTGTCAGCTACAAGATTTGGTGGAGTTCCTAGAGAGTGGAGGGAGAGAGAAAGTGGGAGGGGGCCCATAAGCAGTCTATTACAGGGTTGGGGGGATTCTGCACCCACTGTTATAGACTTCCCCTTTAGTATTGCTTCTGCCATACCCCACATACTATTTTTAGGTTGTATTTCCCTTTTTCATTTAATTTAAAAAAAAGTTTAAATTACCCCTGTTCCTTCTTCAATGATTCACTTTTCATTCAAAAACACATTGTTCAATCTTTGTATACCGATACAGTTTCTCTTGCTGTTAGCTTTTAGTTTTATTCCAGAAAAGGCAGATGCAGTTCACGGTTCTTGAATTTGTTACTTTTTCATACCCTGATATGTGTCTTGTTCTACAGAAAAGTAAAAAACTCATAGAAAAGCAGAAATATAATTTGAAATGGTTCTATTTCAGATCAAGTGGAGAAACAAAACCAGAAACCCAGAAGGACCACTAAAAGTTGCTTCAATGCCGTGAATGGGAGACTCACACCGAAAAAGAACTCAGAAGCAAGATTTGTGCTCAATAAAAAAGCCAAGTACTTTATAGAATCTAACCATAGCTAATAACATAGAAACTTATGATCATTAACTCTATAATAATATTTGATCCTGATGAAACAGACCCTCTAGTAAATGTAGACTACCAACCCAGTGCAGCATTAAAGAGAAACGGACAGAGCTGGCCTGGTGGCTCAGACCTGTAACCCTAGCTCTGCAGGAGGATTATAAATTCAAGGGCAACTTTAGCAACTCAGCAAGACTCTCTCAAAATGAAGCTAAGAAAAAAATGGTGAGTGTGGTGCTAGGGTTCAATCCCCAATACTGTAAACAAATAAACAATGACAAGCAACAGTAGCATTCTCATCATTAACCAATATTTACCCAGGCATTACTGGCATGAAGTCATTTGTATATTTTGTATATTCATCCATGTACTCTTGGATGTTTTCTACTTCGAGTCATGCACATATGCAGAAATCTGAGGCAAAAAAGTATTTCGGTAATTACAGCGATTGAAAGAGCATTCCAGTGACATTTACACAAGGCATTCTTGGGTGTTCTTTATGTTAGAACCTGGAACTGCAGAATTCTCAGCACATTTCCAAACAAACTCCCCCACTATGAGACATGACCAGACAAAGGTGGCTTCTGGAATCTTACAATGACTTCAGTCTTCTGTAATGATTGCTTTAAGAAATGTCAGTGCCACCAGGGGAATTCACCATGCCAGCTAAAACATCATACTGGGCCTCCAAGCTGCTGAGTGTCTTTAAGGCAGTAACTTTGTCTGCAGTTACAAATCCTTTATCTGCTCCTTGGCATCTGAATTCACCCCTGAAACTGGAGTGGCCTCAGTGAATGGTATTTCTCTCATTTTCATGTGTGGGAGCTCTGGCCTCAGGCTTCCTAAGCTGGGGTTTTATAACTCAATGTGGAGATTGCAAAATTTTGGCAACAGAAAAACATTTCTGTATTCTCCACCAAAATGAATTCAAAATCCATTGCATAATAAATCCAAGGTGCTTCTGGCAGTGCCTACTCAGGTTGCACTATAGTAGCTCATTTGTGGTCTTACTTCAAAACACACAACACACACACTGCACTGTGCATGTGTCCTGCTGATCATGCCAGTGAATGCTAGTTCCAGACTATTGTATGTTACGAATTTTACACTGTTTTTATTATGCATATAAAGTCTTTTCCTCTTATAGAAATATCATAACTTAATTATTGAAAGCAAAGACTTAGTATTTTCATTTGGCCATCTCTCAGCATGTAAATAGCGTATTAATATCTATCTACATTATATGTGTATATATATATGACAGTGTTATATTAAAATGCTTGATTCTAAAAATTGTTGCTTGAGTTACTGACTTGAGTTACACAAAAATCAATAAATAAAATTTGGCTTGGGATTAGAATAGAATTCCCAAAAACTTTGAAGGGACCCTAAACATACTTTTTTATTTTTTTACTCTGTATTTATGTGAAGCAAATGTTCTCAACAGGACTGGTGATAAAAAATTATTCACAAACTCTGAAAATGTTGAAGAAGCTCCATATCCTGCAGTATCAAATGTTCAGCCAAGATTTAATTATCTGTGTGAAAACAAACAAGCACATTCATCTCACCAATATGCCAATTTGCTTTTGTTTCTAATAAATGATAAAATTGTATGTATACAAGGAATTGTTTTAAAATAAATTTCTTTATGAGTTCTTACCAGTAAATGTTTGGTGTGTATGCCTATTTTATGCATCTGTGTACCTGGAGTTGCATAAAAATTTCTCAGGCAAAAGAGGTGCCAAGTGGAGAAGGTTTCAGAAGCTTTACAGTGGTTCCAGGGTGGCTACATTTGAAGATGAGGCTGCTGAGGAAATATTGTAAATTATATCAGGTCATTACAGAAGGACGTTGTTGGGTGGGAATGATGTTCTGGTAGAAGACCGTCAGACTCCGGGGAAGTCCGTGTGAGCACATGACAAGAAGATTGCTATGGGAAAGCCAGGAAGATAGCTTGTACCAGACACCGAATCAGCAGAACCCTAATCTTGGAATTCTAGTTGGCAGAACTATGAGAAGATGTCTATGACCATACCACCCAGGATGTACCGGATCTCACTGAACTGAGAAGATAAATTCTGTTTTGTTTTTTTTAACACACCCATTTTTTGGCACTTTGCTATGATAACCCAAGCCAACTGATTCACACAAGAGGGCAGCAACTCCCCTTTTCTCTTTCCAGTCCCCAGAGAGGTAAGGACCAAACTTCAGTCTTAAGACTGCCTTTCTCCGGCCCCATCACTGCTTCCAGATGTAAAGAACTGAGGAAGTTTGCCCTTTATGGTAAGTACCAGTGAGTCCAGACGACCTGGTCGTGTGGAATGAAATTCCCCTAACATGCACAGATCTTCTTCCTGGCATGTGTCATCATTGTAATAGTCACTAGCCTTTTGTCTAAGAGAAGCAGAGTTCTATTACACTGGATCTTCTTCCCTATTATGATAATTATTGAATAAAACTTCATCCTCACTACTGCTGTTTTTTTGTAACAGCACCAACTTTATGGAATGACCTTTGCATTCTCAATGGTAGAGCTAGTTGAGTTCAATATTTTGCTTTCGTTTTCTGTGTTTGTATGTGTGAGTGTGTGTGAAAAGAGATAGAGCTAGATAGACAGATAGATGATAGACAGACAGACAGATAGATAGGACATGCATGTGTGTGCTTTAGTACAGGGATTGGAGTTTGGCAGGCAGAGAATTAGGTAAGGAGAGAAGAATGATCAGAGTTATGGACACAAACCCTGAGGGTGCTTACACTCAGTTGATCATTTGAACTGCTTAGTGGAATAGAAGAATATTTTCTTTAATTTGTTCAATTTATATTAAAGAAACCCTCAAACCCCTAAACCAATGAAATCCACTCATATTTAAAACCCCTAGGATGGAGAAACATGGAAATCACCTTCCAAAAGATTGTCTCACTAGTTATCCAAATTAGTAATGTGTCATAACCTGTGGTGTGTTATGTAACTCGTTTATGTGTGATGTTCAATGAGTTGGTAATATCTCATTCATTATTATATTTCATTGCTATGATCTTGAATGGAAATATGGCTGAAAGTCACTATAGAGAGACAAATATACAAAATTTTCTTGTTCTGTGAATTTAAGGGAAGATGAGATTTATATGTAAAATACATTAAAGCAAATACTATTTATGAATGGAAGTGAAATGATGAACTAAGTGAACAAATTAATAGTGAACAAGCTTTAGAACCAGAGAAATCATACTGTGAAATATGAGAACGAAAAAGACCAGAATGCTTAACAGGTTTGCAAAGCATTGGTTCAATGTTTGATTAATTTTATGAGTCAAGTTGGTTTGGCCACAGTAACCAAATACATAGTCAAACGTCATTCTAGGTTGTCACTGAAGGCTTTCTTAAATGGGATTAACATATAGATTATTCTCTGTCTGTGAGTGGGCTTCATCTGATTTGCTGGAAGCCTGAATAGGTTTGGCGCTCCTTTTATCTTCTTGCACTCATTATAATTATTTTGAAAAGCATTGGTACTGCACTAAGCAACAGTTTCCATCTCCTTATTGTTGTACAATATTCTGTTGCATGTCAATTTATTAACCTGTTCATCTGTTGCTGGAAATTTAGGTTGTTTTCAGCTTGGGAATATTATGAACAAAGCTGCTATGAACATTTGTACACAAGTAAAAATAAAATAAAACAACACAGGCTTTCTCCACAAAAGAGAATTCTGCCAACAAATAGGTTTTGGCCTATTAAAATCTCAGTTTTCCCTCGAGTTTGCAGTCTGACAGCCTACCTTGCAGAATCTGCAATCCTCCCTGGTCACGTGATATCATACCTATATCTTAACATAGACCTCCCTCTATCCTTTCTCCCTCTCCCCCTCCCTCTATAGCTCCCATTTCCACTCCCAAACCCACTTAAGGCTATTTCTTTATTTCATTCTTTGTGTTTCTCTGGAAATCCCCCAATACCAGAAAATTCTATAAAACTGGCAAAGTTGCTTCATCCCACTAATAAAGTTCCTGTTCTCTGCCAAGGAAAAGCATAGCTTATTGGTACAAAGAAAACACTGAAGGCCTAGGAGTAGAGCTCAGTTGGCTGGTTGAGTGCCTGCCCAGCATGCACAAAGCCCAGAGTCTAATCCCCAGCATTGCATAATCCAGTTGTAGTGGTTCATGACTATAATGCCAGCACGTAGGTGGTAGAGGAAGAAGGTTCAGCAATTCCAAGTCCTTTTTGGCTATGTTGTAGGTCTGAGGTCAACCTGGGATACATGAAACTACCTTTAAATGTTTTTTAAGACAAAGGAAACACTTGGTGGTGTCATTTAATTTTCTTAAACTGGAAGAGAACCTGATTTTTCAGGTTCTGATCAACTATAATGAAGATCAACAAGTCTAAAAACTTTCTGTCATAATTACAAGACTAAATTTACATACACTTCTCAATCTTTCAGTCCAAGGAGAAATTAAGTATTGTTTGGTTTTGCAAGAAATTCATTTTTCCCAGAGCTGGAAATCTTATAGATGCTTGGTTTCTAATTTTACCATTTCCCACTTGCATTTGGGCATTAGGCCATAATTATAATTAAACCTTGCTTCAATAATCCCAAGGGAGTGAGCGGGTGAGCCAAACAAGCTTAGGAATTGACACCACTTGACATCATTATGATGAATACTTCCTGGGGAAAAGATAAGCACTAAAAATATCCCATGATGCTTTTCCTACAGTAAAGATGACTTCCATGAACAGCACTGTGGATCCTTAGACATGTCTTCAGTGATTCATTTATTTCTTCCTTTGTGCACTGAAGCATACCAGCTTCTGGCCAAAAATAAAGCAGCAAGACATATCCTCAGCCTTCAATGAGGCTAGAGAACAAGAAAGCAGGAGAGACATGTGGTGAGCTTGTACAAGAACATTATGGGTACTGTGATGGAAATCCATGTTTTACATAGTGAATATGTACATTACAGATCAGTTCCTCATTTTCATACAGAGAGATTAGCTGGCTTATCCAAGAATATATCTGATTGGAACTAGTAGTTCAAAAGGAATGGCTAGCCAGGTACAGGGGTATACAACTATAATCCCAGCACTCAGGAAGCTGAGGCAGGAGGATAGTAAGTTCAAGGCCAGCCTGGGCTAAATAGGGAGTCCTTGTTTCAAAAGAGCAAAAATGTAAAAATTTTTGGGAAAAAAAGGAATGGCTAGAAAATGTTCCAAGTATTTAAATTCATTACTGTACCTTTCCTGCAACAGAATTTTAATTTTTTTTTTCTGACTTGTGAGCTCCCTACTCGTCCACTTGAGGGGACTTGGAACACAGACAGTCAATCCACTCTCCTGACACTGTCCATCTGCTATTTCATCAAAACATTTCTAAACCATTTTCAGCCTCCATGTCAACACAATTTTGGCTAGAGTTCTTAAACAATTTATGCATGTGAGTTACCAGTAAAGCATGACATATAAATGATATAATTCTGGTGCTTAATTGCTTTTGCCAGCAGCTACATACACCCTGAGGCCATCATGACTGCAGTTGTGCCGAGTTGCCTGCCCACCCATTTCCCAGGAGAATCATTCTCAAAAGGATGACCTCTCATGTAGATTACCAACTCCTCCACCATAGAGCCTACAGAAAATAGGTAGGGTATGAAAACTCAACACCTCACCTCAAGGAGGAAAAGCCTTCATGGTGCAATGTATGTGCCACTGAACTCCCAGGCTTGTTGATCAGGCTCAAGTTATTCTGTGCCTGAGACCATGTCTTATTTATTCTCCCCCCTCCTTTCTGAGTTTCTCCTCCTGTCAAAGATGCTTGCTTTGAAGAGCATCCCTCCCAACGAACCCTGTGTAGATGAATCCCTTTCTTAGGTCCCTTCAGTCCATTCACTGTGCTTATTGCTTATATCCAAAGAAATAAGAAGTAGATAGAACAAATTTCCCATTACATATGGGAGATAAGGACAGTGTACTGACAGGCCTGAAGCTGGGAGTGCCTAAAAGCAAGGGTACAAGTTGCACATTGGCAATGCAAATGAAAAGATCATTTTATAGTCTTTCACCTTAACACGAGGTTATAAACAGAGTGATAACATACATAAATCAAGCCAAATGCCAGTTTCAGTTGGCCATACTATATAAACTGCCTTAACCCTCTTTAAGTAAACATTAACCAACACAGGGTTCTGAGGAGACATCAAGTAATAGCTACTATGATAATGAAAAGAACTAAAGTAAAATTTTTGGCTTGTTCCAATTTTATAAACAACCCTCCTGGCTCCAGCATATTATCAGACTGTTTTGGATGCTAACAGGGCACTGTGAAGGATTAGGTCTTGGTTCCTCTGACCACTGCAGCTGTTCTTGGCAGGGCAAAGATGATGCAAATAGGGGAAATGGTTTGGGTGTACCAATTAAATTCTCTTTAAAAATATTGGTTAGCATCTAGAGTATACAAAGAACTCAAAAGTGAACATCAAGAAAATAAATAACCCAATGAAAAATGGAGTAAAGAGCTAAACAGGGTGTTCTCAAAAGATGGCCAAGAAAGACTTTAAAAATGTTCAGCATCCTTAGACACCAGGGAAATGCAAATTAAAACTACTTTGAGATTTTATCTTATCCCTGTGAAAATGGCCAAGATAATAAAACAAATGACTGCAGATGCTGGCAAGGATACCAGGAAAGGGGAACACTTATTCATTCCTGGTGGGAATGAAAACTGGTACAGTCTTTATGGAAATCAGTTCAACCCTCATCAGAGAAGCTTCCTTAATTAAAACAGAGATCCACAACTAAACAATGTGCATAGACTGACCAACTTTGGAATATTTAGCTCTAAATGGAATGTCTTGATCACATCCTCCCCTCAAGGCTCAGGGATCTGTGAGGAAGAGGTGGGAAGATTGTAAGAGCCAGAATTGGTGGATGACTCCAAGGAAACAATGTTTTCCAGATAAAGGAAGATGAAATGTGAACTCACAGAGACTGTGACAGCAAGCAAAAGACTTGTACAAGTTTAAGCCAAACAAAAATCCCAGCAAGGAGAAAGGGTAGTAAGTACAAAGTCCCACCCCTAACCAAGGAACCTTTTGCAAATGATAGCTTCTTTTGGAGGGAAATATCACTTTTCTTCAATGGATCGGCACTAGGTACACCCAGGGTAGTCCATATGCACAAGAGTAGTTGACCAACACAAAATTGGACTCCACTGTTTTGTTGTTGATGATGTCTTTCATTTGTTCATTTTGTTTTTGTTTTTAAGAGAGAAAAAGAACATCAGGTTTCATAGATTAGGAGGAAAAACAGCATGATCAAAATATATTGCATGAAAAAATTCTAAAATATATTTATTCTATTGGCATTTTCATTAAAAAATTTTAATGCATTCTAAATCAAATCATATCATTTCCCCTCTTCCCTTTACCCCCTCCCTCCCCAAGTCCCCTTCCTCCAATTTATTGCATGTACCCCCTCTCAAATTGATAGCTCCTTCTTCCCTAATTATTATTGTCACATATATATGCACAAATATATAAATACAACCTACTGAGTCTATTTTTGTTGTGTGTGTGTGTATACTTTCAGGGTTGACTACATTGTATTGGACAAACAGTTAGGAGGCTCATCCCTGAGAGAGGCTAACTCTTTGTCTCTCAGCAGTCATCAGTTACCTGTAGTTCCTTGTCCAGTGGCATGGCATCATGAGATTGTCCCGCTTCTGCTTCATCATGTCTACTGATGTTGCCATTGTTCAGATCTTGTTTATGCAGCCATTTCTGTAAAGACTCTCATAGAAGACTTTCTGACATTCTGGCTCTTACAGTCTTTCAGCCCTCTCTTCTGTGATATTCCCTCAAGCATAGATGCAGGAGCTGTGATGTAGATATATCCATTGGTGCTGGGGCCACCATGATCCATTGGTCTCTGCATTGTGTCCAGTTGTAGTTTTCTGTGGTGGTCTCCATTTGCCATAAAGAGAAGCTTCCTTGTTGAGAGGTGGTAGCGACACTGTGGTATGATAGGATTTAGAATGTAGTTAGGAATTACACTCCTTTAGCAAAGTGGCAGTAGTGGGAACATGCTTCACTTCCTCGGTAGCTTGCATAGGATTTTCTAGTACCATGAAAGCTGGACAGCAGGGAGGAGGGTTTCAGACTAAACACAGCTTGAATCACTTGGGTCCTGTGTCCTAAGTATGTGGCATCTTCAACAACAGTGGCTCACTGTCACCCTCTGAAAGACAACCATGGACAGCATCCATAGTTTATATTGTTTGGGAATTCACTTGCGTTTTTATGTCTGATACTGGGTTTCTGGTTAATCCATGGTTCTTGTGGGGAGTGAACAGAAATGAGTGAAAAGACATGGTCTTACAGACCTATATTCTATTTCTGTTCATTCTCTCAGTAGTGATAGATTAAGAAATCAGAATGGGATTTGAAATCTTTATGTTTTTAAAGGAATTAAGAAAATATTGAATGTGTTAGTTATTAAATGATTGGATAAGGAAGAGTAATGTGAAGATTTCACTGCAACTATTTCTGTGCCTGAGAAATGAGAATGGGGGTCAGGAAGAATGAAATTACACAAGGTTTATGAAAATTTCACATCATAATACCTTTCTGTTTTACCTGATACTGTAGGTGCAAAAATGATACAAATGAATTAAGATATAATATCTATATCATTAAATATGACAGTGTGAATTCTTAAAGGTTATTTTAGAGTGGATTGGAAGTTCATACAACAGAATCAAATCTGGGCACCTGCAAATGGGATTCCATTTTGAGGGGGCAAGTTGGTCTGTTTCTGTGTCTCCAGAATGCTATGAAATCTTCCTGGGGGTGGTGCCAAAGAGAAGCATTTGCCTGGCTGATTTACTACCTTGTGGGTAAAATTTTCATCTACTGACTCCAAAAATTCAACTATGAGGAAAGCGTGTATGTGAACAAAAATGGTAATAATAGAAAAAGCAAATGACTCTAAGAAAAGGACACTTAGAACTGGGTCACAATTTTAGAGAAAAGTATCACTCTGTTTCCATACGAGTATTTCAGAGCAAGGGAACACTACTCTCAGCATTCTATCTCCGGACTATTAGTGACTGGAACTGGGAGGAATCAAGGCACACATCCCTTTATTAAGCATAGAAGTTCCCAAGAGGCAACCCTCAGAATTCTTGTCAGTATAAGGCCCAGAGTGAGCAGCATAGTCACTACCAAATACCAGAGACACAATTGTATCTTTTTGTAGTGAATGTTAATAGGAAAGGGAGGTAGACGTAGCTGTGGTTGCACCTCACCATCAGCATCTTCCACAGAGGAAGGAGTGTTGTTGTTTGTTTTGATCTTTACTCTTTGCAGATAGATATCACCTGTCAAGATTCAGGAGGTCTCTCCTGATCAAACCTGATCCATATTAACCCTGAAGGAATCCACAGCCTCTCATCTCCTATGGGAATAAAACTCCAAAGCATTTTTTTATTTCCATTTGAAAAATACATTTTGACTTCTTTTTTAAAGTTAAGATAGCCCTAAAGTGTTTAGGTTGGTTCAATTTTGCAGTCCTGTTTACAATCCCATGTCTGTCAGCAGCTGTTTTGCTTATAAACATTCAAAAAAATTCAAAATCAACACAATAATGTACACGATCCAGACTCCCTGTGTATTTCCCATCTCTATGTGGCTTATTCTTTTTTTTTATATATTACTTTACTTCTCTCTTTAAAGACTTTATTTTTAAACTATTCATTTTTTTCTATGACTATACCCTTTTTCTTTTCTTAAGACTACACACATTGTTGAACACATTGTAAGCTGTTTAGAGGTTTTTCTGTCTGAACCTCTTTTATTGTGTGTCTTCAGCCTTTATTGACCATATGAGCAAATGGTGCTAACCTACACCTGGATCCTGTGCAGGTGGCTCTCAGCTGGCTCTGCCCGCTTCTAAGGTAGTGAAAGTCAGGCCGAAAGCTCACAGGCCTGGTCAGAGGTTCATGACTGAAAACTACATTCAACCTTCCTAGCTGTGGAAGCCTGTACTTGTGCTGCCACTAGGGGTTTTTACTTAGCTTGCTGTTTTTATTTAGCATGGCCTGCTGAATGGCCATGCCTCTTAAAGGAGCCATGTTCTCTCTCTCTCTCTCTCTCTCTCTCTCTCTCTCTCTCTCTCTCTCT
>CABHPQ010124002.1:0-20268 GCA_902168405.1 Peromyscus aztecus
ATAGCATGACGACCAGAGGGAAGATGTATTATCCACCATCATCAGAACAAGAAAGCAAACTTCACTGTTCATGCCACTGAAACTCGGCATGTCTTTGTCACTGAAGTTTGGGCTGGCTCAGCCTGACTCAAATGGCCTAGAGCAGAGAAGTATGGGAATAAGAAACCTGGATATACAGCAAATCCTCTCCATCCGTAAAACAGAATCAAAGCAGGCAGGAAGGCAGATATTCTGCCCTAGGGTGAGACGCAAACAGCAGCATCCTCTCACAGGCATGCTTGATAATAAACAAAACCTGTTCACGGACATAGTCCTCTCAACTACCATGGGGGGCCCATCTTCAGCTCCACTTCGTTAGGGCTTCAAAAGTAACAGAAGAGAGCTTGGCCCCAAACACAGCAGAAAACATCTCAGAAGAAGGGGTGAAGAGAATGGAAGCTAAGGCGGTATGCCACAAAAAGGCATCTTTTGGCCATGACATGGGTATTGCACTCATGAACTCGCTGCAGATATGGTTACCATACAAGACCTGCCCAACACCGGGCCCATCAGCTTTTCTTCATGAAAGGAGAAGGAGCTCAGGAGGCCCCACGCCTCCCCTGAGGGACTATTGACAATTAGTGACATCTGGGGAGGGGGTGTCTTTCTTCAGTGATGGAGCCACTGATAACTTGCCCATGCTCCAGTAAATGACCTCCCACCCACGCTCATGCAAACTACTCTAATTAAACTCAGTGGGTCACACACAGGCACAAAAGTAAGAGGGATGTGTTGAGAAGTGGGAGGGGGAGAGGGTAAAAACAACTAATTCAGAGAGAGAGAGAGATCTGAAGAGTGAGGAGAGAGCCAAGAAAGAGGCAAGACTAGATAAGAATCCAAGACCTCACTGCATGAAGCTGGTGGCCCATGCTTTTAGAATGATTTTTGTTTGTTTGTTTGTTTGTTTTGTTTTCAAGACAGGGTTTCTCTGTGTAGCCCTGGCTGGCCTGGAACTGCTACAGAGTAATCCTCTTGTATACTTGTAAAGATTTGTCACTTGAATTGATTTAATAAAAAGCTGACTGGCCAATAGCTGAACAGGATAAAGTTAGGTGGGAAGGTCAAATTGAGAATGCTGGGAAGGAGAAGGGCAGAGTCAGAGGAGTCACCAGCCAGATGCAGAGGGAGCAGGAGATGAACATGCCATGCTAATAAAGGTACCGCCATGTGGCAGAGTATAAATAAGAAATATGGGTTAACTTAAAATGTAAGAGTTAGCTAGTATCAAGTCTGAGCTATTGTCCAAGCATTTATAATTCATATTCAGCCTCGGAGTCGGTAATTTGGGACTGGGCAGTCGGGACAGGAAATGTCCAATTACATGGAACTCTTTCTCTGTAGACCAGGTTGGCCTTGAACTCACAGAGATCCGCCTGGCTCTGCCTCCCGAGTGCTGGGATTAAGGGCCACTGCTACCCAGCACTGTTATGTTTTTAAAAGATAATTTATCTCTTTTCCCTCCACTCTCTGAAAAATACTAGTTGGTGTAGGCTTCTTTTTCCCCACGGGTTTACTTTGTAGAATGTTTATATCAGTACTTCAGTTTTGCCTGGGGAAGTCTCCAGTTGCTCTGAAGATAACTGGAGGCACCTGAGGAGTCACAAGGCTGAGGCTGGGAAACCCCACCCTCAGGTCCCCGGCTGAGAGTCCCCTTGGTTGATTCCTCAGAGGAGCAGCACTTGTGGTCACAGTCAGACCACCAGCAAGTGAAAAAGCTGCATTGGGCCACACCAAAGCAAGACTTCTTGAAAAAATCCAAATCACAGTCAGGTTCCTCTTCCTCTTTCACCGGAAAGGGGAAGGGATGGCTGAAGGCCAAGCCAGGGTAAAGGCCAGGATGGGCAGTCAGGCTGTGCTGTCCAAATTGAAACCTCCTCTCCAGGACTCTACACTCCCAGAGAAGTCCAGGCCCTTTCTCGCCTCCAGCCCTGGTCACCCACCTGATCTGAGATGTCACTTCTGACCCCCATCTCTCCCACCTTCCCTCTCAGTCCCCGCCTTCCCCTCCTGAGCCTCCACACCTGGCTTGTCTTCAACCAGGGTTTGGTTTTTGTCGCCGTCCTGTTTGTCTTTTGGTTTTGTTGGTTGCTTAGGGACTTTTGCTTTTGTGGTGAGTTTTGTCTGTCTGTCTATCTGTTTGTTTTGAGACAGGGTCTCACTGTGTAGCCCTACTTAGCTTGGAACTGACTATGTATGTGGATGTAATTCTAAACGGTCTTATTAAATAAGAAACACAGAGCCAAATAAAGAGTTAAAAGCCCAGAGATCGAGCAGTAGCCAAGAGCTAAGACCACCTTATCTTACCACTGGCTGCCATCCTTCCCCTGAGAGAGAGACCTTCTTCCTGTGTCCTGTCTTTTTATTACCTTTCTGTTCTGCCTTCTCATTGGTTCTAAACCCAACCACATGACTTCCTTGTCACTGCCTGTCTATACAGACCTCCAGGTCTCTATGGTTCATACTGAGATCAAAGGTTGGCTGTGTCCTTGAACACACAGAGATTCTGCCTGCCATGTGATCGGATTAAGGGCGTGTGCCACCCCCGCCAGACTTCTGCTAAATGGCTTGCTCTTAGCTCTGATCCTCAGGCAACTTTATTTATTAACATACAAATAAAATCAGATTTCAGCACAAATAAAACATCACCATATATGTACGTCAGGCTGGCCTTGAACTCACAGAGTTCCCTCCCACCTCTGTCCCTCCAGGACTGGGATTCAAGATGTGTGCCACCATGTCCACCCAGCCTTTCAGCTTGATTTTAAAAGGCATTCACACCAAGGACATTATTGCAATTACTCACCCAGACAGTGAGATTTTAGGTTCAGCCTTAATGACAACCTTATTTATTTGGGGGGTGGGGGTCTCAGTTTCCTCATCTATATAATGGGAATGATAATGTACCCTGTCCTGCAGGGTGATTTTAAGGATTATAGGAAGTAGTTTGAAAAGTCCTTGGTGAATGCCTGTTGAACAGCAAAGTTAACAGTCTCTCAGTCTAACTCCTTGGGACCACAAATCAGAGTTCACACACACACACACACACACACACACACACACCCCTTGGGTCAGGCTCTTGTCCTGCAACCTTCCTGACAGAGGGTCTCAGTATAGACTACAAGTTGCCTCTCCACACAGGTCACGTTTTATTGCCAAGTTAGGTTTGGCTCCAAAGTGATGGGGAGAGGGGAGAGACCAGGATGTCTTGGATTTCAGACTTGCAGACAAGGTTAAACGTTAAATCGTTTTTGCCACCTAGAACATCTACTGTGTGTTCTTTGACTCCCTTCTAGAAGGCCCCGACCCTGATAATCTTCCTTATTTATCTCACCCCTACTCTAAATTTCTCCTTGTGGACCAAACACACTCATTTTATACAGATGTACACACTATGTACTTCAGACGGCCCTGAGGACAAGGCTCGTATTTCTACTCCAGTCTTTCTAGTGACAAGTACAAGGCTGAGGACCCCTCCTGAGAACCATTCTGATTCTCCTGCTTGGGTCTAGACTAGATGTGAGAGGGCATGCCAGGGTTTCGGGGCGTCCTGAAGCCTGAGATGTTAGCCTGCCCAGGCCCTTCACTGGCTGTGTATGTCTCTAAAGCTCTACTAAGCATCTGCAAGAAGAACACAGTAACTTAAATGGTAGAGTCTCTCTGTAAGGAGCTGTGTGTGTAGCATGCAGAGCTTGGACCCTGGGATGGAAGCGGGTAGGGATGTCCTTGCTTCACGGAGAACTCCTCAAAAAGCTATTAAGGGACTTGAGAAAGACACTAGCATGTTGTATGTGCTCCGTACATCTTGTTTGTGCAGTACTTGGGGGTTATGCTTTTTATTATGTTAAAATAGATAACAGATTTACTATTTAACCACTTTAAGTGTTCAGCAGCAGTAAGGACATGCCCACTGTTGTCCAGACTTCCCCATCAACTAACAAAATGGTTATGAACCAAAGTCCAGCTATTAACTTAAATATGCTTCACAGAACTTCCATGCACAAAATAGGCCAGTCTGAGCTGTAGATGGAATCTCAATCTCTCTCTCTCTCTCTCTCTCTCTCTCTCTCTCTCTCTCTCTCTCTCTCTCTCTCTCTCTCTCTCTCTCTCCTCTGTTTGGACCCAAGATATGTAGCCCACAACTGGCCTACCCCAGTATGTCTTCAGCCCAGCTGTGTTCAAAGGTAAATACACAAATAAAAAGAGGCGAGGAACTAAATTTGGAGGGCTTTGAATATAGAATCAAGGTATTTCCTATTAGGGAAAAATTCCTTTGATTACCCAAAAAGAATTGGGTAAATGAGGCAGAAACATCAGTGAAATAAGACAGCTAGCATACCAAGAACCTTCCTATGTCATTAACCATTTCCTTATTAAAATGTTTTAAAAATAATATGCAGGTTTAACGACCCCCCTCCCAGGAAAATGGTCAATTTTCCTTTCCCTCAGTTTATTACAGGCTGTCCTAGAATGGTTTTCTTACCAAGTACTAAAATGTAAATGTGGGTTTTAGGTATGTTAATGCTTTAGGTTGGCTGAGCACCAATTCCCAGCCTACTCTGCTGGGGGGGGCGGGGGGGGCGGGACTAAAGGAGGATGGGGGGGCCGGGACTAAAGGAGGACACAAGAACTGAGTGGGCAGTGGGGGGACAGCAGGACTCTCCTAACCCGTGTCCTATATGCTCCAGAGGCGTCTCCCCGACCCAGCTCACAGCTCTGGAGGAATAGGACTAACCACGGCCCCCTTCTCAGCCTGTACCATCAACAAAGGCTGCAACACCTGGGGGACAGATGCCCCAAGATGTTCTACAACCTAAGCAGTGGGCAGAGAATGTTCCCTGGCTCTCCACAGCTCTGCTGAGATCTCTGCAAAGACGAAGGGCAAGTTCAGCCAGTTGGCTCTGGAGGAAGTGTGCCAGTGCCATAGCCCTCCTGTGTGAAGCCAACCTTCCACCGGACCCTAAAGTCCTCTGCCCGGTACAGCCCAGGCTCACACCTACACACACACACACACACACACACACACACACACACACACACACTCCACACCCCCACGCTCGCTTAGCTTCCTTTTCTCCGCTGAAGCACTCTGCACAGGGATGTTCCATAGTTTCCCATCCAAAGCACAAAAGCTGTTAGAAGTGTAGCGCCTTTCAGCCAGCAAGCACCCTGCTTTTCTTCTCCCTTTCAGAATAAAATTGCTCAGATGACTTTGATTCTGTGATTTGCCACATTGTCCCTTCCCAGTTTTCTGTGAAGTCTTTGTAACTGGGCCTTGTTCCCATCACTTTGTCCAGGCCCCAGGGATACCTCCTGGTTCGTTCTCAGGTGGTCTCTATCCCCCTGACCTGTCCGATTGGTCACCCCTTCCTTTGGAAGAATTTCCTCCTGTTTCTCAACACCCCAGCCTCCCGGGTGGTTATGGTCTGCCTCCTTGACAAGGCTATCCTGACGGTGGGGACATCCTGGGGGTCCCTTCCAGAGGACTCTCCTTTTTGGTCTGCTTGCTCTCACCCTGTGGCAAAGGTGAAGTGAGGAGGTAAATATCCTCCATGTGCTGATGAGTCTGTGCTGTAGTTATCACACTCCTACCTGGGCGAACTTGGACAAGCCGATCATTCATCTCTCTGTGCCTGGGTTTTGTCTATCACGTGAGGACGGTAATGGTTTCCGGTTAGAGAGTCTAGAGGACTGAGCAAGACAGCGCTTATGCAGCCCTAAAACAATGGCTAGTCGGTAATACTAACTAGACACCTTCCTCCGCTTCTTTACCCTGCAGGCCTGGCTGTGACTGTGGCCTCTAGATTTCTGTGGTACCTCTCCAGTGAGTCACACTCTTAGAACTGTGGTCATTAGTTGGTGGCTGTTGATGTATCTCCCTGCTGTCTGGGAGATCAAGGACAAGGCCCTGCCTTCATTCCTCTATCCTTAACATGAAGTGATGGGGGAGGGGAAGCCTCGAAGGGTACTCCTACTGAATGAATGAATGAACAATGGCAGCATGAATGGATGAGCTCCGAAGGTGACTTACTCCGGCCCTAGGGTTCTTGACTAGGGTGTGGCTCCATCTCGGAGCTGCCCACACATTAGAGTCTGGATATCCTGGAAGGCCTGGACCATGGGAGGGGGAGGGTCGTGGGCCATGGGAGGGGGAGGGCCGTGAAAGTCACAGCTCCCATGACAAGCACAGAGGCTTCTTTGTCCCTCTGTGCCCACTCCTGGGGCTCTAAGTGACAGGCCTTACTTAGCACTGTAATAAATTTTAAAAATGACAGACATATAATCTGGCATGTAAACCAACAGTCACTTTTTAGAGCAGTTTACAAAATTTATCAGTATTTTAAAATGTACAGAAATCCCCTTTGTCCTGGTTATTTCACGCATGAAAAATTATTTTACAGATGTCCCTTTACACAAGCTCTCAAAGGTAAATAAGCAGATACATTAACTGCGGCCACGCTTATCACAGTTTGAGAAACAGAAGTAACACAAATACCAATTAGTGAGAGAATAACTAAGTGATAGACCCACCCTATGTACAGCCTATAGAAAAGCCGGCAACTGATTGAAGCGGTAAGTTCAAGGGCTGGCTAAGTAGCAAGTTTGGGGCCAGCCTGTGATACATAAGAAAGACACGGTCTCAAGAAATAAAATAGGGCTTGGGGAGATAGTTCAGAGGCCAAAGGACTTGTCCCACAAGTAAAAGGACACATGTGGGTCCCTAAAAGCCACATACACACTGGGGGGCACGACAGTCTCGCTACAGTTCCAGTCTCAGAAGGCAGAGATGGGCATCCCTGGAGCAAGCTAAGCGGTGAGACCAAATGCATCAGGGAGCTCTGGGGTTGATTAAGGTACCTTGTCTCAAAAGGATAAGATAGAGGCTTTGCTGACTCCCCATGGGAGGCCTTACCCTTTTGGAGGAGGCCACGAGGGGTGGGTAGGAGAGGGGGAAGGCTGGTGGGGAGCGGGAGGAGGGATGAGAGGGGGATCTATGATACGTAGAATGAAGTAAAAAAACTTTTTTCTTAAAGGAAGGTAGAAGAGTGACAGAGGAGATTCTTGGCATCAGCCTCCATACACATCACACACATAAAAACACGGAAAGAGGGAAAATAAAGAGAATAAATAATTTTTCAATTTAAAATTTTTTAATGTATTGTTTTTATTATTATTATTGTGTGTGTATAAGTGTTTTGCCTGCATAGAAGTGTGTAACACCACATGACTGCTTAGTGTCCATGGAGGCCAGAAACAGGCACTGGATCCCCTGGGGCTGGAGTTGGGAGCCACCATATGAGTGCTGGGAATTGAACCAGGGTCCTCTACAAGAGCAACAAGTGCTCTTAACCACCGAATCATCTCCCCAACCCTAAATAATTTTTTTTCTAAAAAGAGAAATGACACAAAATCAAGTGGTTGTGGGGGTGGGAATGGATCCAGGAGGAGTCAGGCCACAAATACAATCAAAGCATATTGTGTGACATTCTCCAATAACTACTAAAAGTAACATTTTAAGAAGAATAAATAAATATGTTTAAGCACTCTGTGTGTACTGTTTTCTTGTTCCCTTAATCAGTATGGTGTGACTTGTGGTACACAATGAAATGTTTTCAGTCATATAAAGAATGAAGTTATATGGGAGGCAGAGTCAGGTGGATCTCTGTGAGTTCGAGGCCAGCCTGGTCTACAGAGTGAGATCCAGGACAGGCACCAAAACTACACAGAGAAACCCTGTCTTGAAAAACAAACAAAACAAAACAAAACAAAACAAAACAAAACAAAAAAGTTATGTAATTGGTAGGAAGAGAAACATATTAAGTCTGATATTTCAGGGATCTAGATGTCTGCATAGCTCTGGGTTCCACCATCTGGTGCTATAATGTATCGATACAGGGCTAACTAGCCTCCCCCCCGCAATTTATATGTTGAAATCCTGATGCTGATAACCTGAAAACATAACCATATTTAGATAAGAGGTCTTTTGTGTGTTTGTATGGTGTATGCATATACGAGCACATGTGTCAGTGTAGACATGTAGAGGCCAGAGGTCAATGCGAGGTGGCTTTTTCCTCATTCTCCCCCTTATTTTTTGAGGTAGGGACTCTCACTAATCTGGAACTCACTAATTAGCTGGGCTTATTGGCCAGCAAGCCCCCAGATCCTCCTGTTTCTATGCTCCTCTGTGTAAGTGGACTTTTCTGTTCCACCAGCCAATTCCCAAATAAACACATAGAGACTTAATTATAAATGATCAGCCTATACCTTAGGCTTGTTTCTAGTCAGCTCTTACAACTTTAATTAACCCATTTCTATTAATCTATGTGCTGCCCCAAGGCTCCTTTACCTCATCTATGAACTTCCCATGTTGCCTCTTCCATGTCTGGCTCATGACTCCTCAGACTCTGCCCTTCTTCCCAGCATTCTCTTTGCCCTGAAAATCCTGCCTTGCTATAGGCCAATCAGATTTATGTTAAAAATGAGAAGAACACATTTTCACAGTGTACAGAAGGATTGTCCCACAGCATTTCCCCCTTTTTGTCTAAATAAAAAGGAAGGTTTTAACTTTAACATAATAAAATTATATACAACAAAAACAGTTATCAAGTAAGAATTACAGTTACAATACCCACTCCATTAGTATTTGGCAAATTTAGAGAAAATATTCTATCTTATTGTTGTGAGTCTAAAGTTTTATATTTAATTTACCTTTTTATTTAACTAAGGAAAACTTTTAAGTATAGTTATTTAGTCTTTAATTCCCTCAAAGACCCCAGGAGGGAATGTTACCTAACAACAAGGACATTTGGCTGCTTGGGCAGTCACCCAAAGTTCTTCTGTAATGTTGGGACAACCAATTTTGGCCTAAAGGCCTAGCATATCCAACAGACATTTCTGAGAAGCAGGGAATTTTGAAAGACTGTCCTACCTTGTCTTGGCAAAGTTTGGCAGTCACTTTTTTTGTGTGTCCTGCTGGTCCAGTTTAGACAGTATACACTCAGCAATTGAGGAAAGGGCAGTTTCTTTGCCCAGTGGCTAGATTTTGCCACAAAGAAAGCAAACTCCATATGGAGGTTCTTTCATGCCCCTCATCTTCTCTGAAGTAAATTGGTGCTGCCAGGAGCAGATGTGTCTCACTGTCAAGAAAAGGCTTATATTATTAAAACATTTTCAATGTAATATTCTGTGGGTCTTTGAAGTGTTTGAAGATCATCTATCTATCTAAGTATATCTGTTTAACCTTGAAAACATTCCTAATATGACTATAAGTTTGATTATTATAGATGTGTAGCTAGAGTTTTCCTGCCTGGCCCACAGTCAGGACAAACCTCTGTCACCCGCCAGTCCCACAGCCGCTCAGACCCAACCAAGTAAACACAGAGACTTATATTGCTTACAAACTGTATGGCCGTGGCAGACTTCTTGCTAACTGTTCTTGTATCTTAAATTAATCCATTTCTATAAATCTATACCTTGCCACGTGGCTCATGGCTTACCACCATCTTCACATGCTGCTTGTCATGGTGGCGGCTGGCAGTGTCTCTCTCACTCAGCTTCCTGTTCTCTCAATTCTCCTGTTAGTCCTGCCTATACTTCCTGCCTGGCCACTGGCCAATCAGTGTTTTATTTATTGACCAATCAGAGTATTTGACATACAGACAATCCACAGCATAGATGACTAACTATTAAACTGCATTTCTTAATTATACATTACATTTTTAAGTGAGCTACATAAACACAATACCCCAAACAAGAGTAGAAACATACATATAATATAGCAAAAATAGCTTTAATTTTGTATCAATAAACCAAAATCCATACCAATATTTTGAGATTGATAGTTGTTTTTTGGGTTAAAGTAGATTCAATAATCTACCCTTTTTTTCCTATCATTCCTGTTTTTCCCTATCATATCCCCTTTATTTCCTTTAGAAAGAGATCTTTTAATTTAACTCTTTTGTTTAGCTTTTTTCCTATGACCAATAACAATGTATAACTAACCTCCCTAAACAATGACAAGCATCCATAATCCATTGAATAACCAAAACCCACCCATATCTCATCTCTTGGAAATATGGGCATCATTCTCTAGACTACTTCTTGTTGTTTGTGGGTGCTGGTATCTTTGGAGGAACCTTGAGAAAATCAGGATAATTGTTAAGTCTTGATTGGAGTGGTTTGTGAGGCTGGACCAAAACAGCCTTGAAGCTGTTTTGGATGCAGAATTCTGAGGAGACTGTAACAGAGGTATTTTGAGATGCCTGATCACCTGGGTCATCAGTTTTTTTGGTATCTGGTCTTGTTCTGAAAATGCATAAACTTTTAAAGGTAACATACATTTTTTTTTATTAATACAAGTATAGACTATGTGTTGGACCTAAGTTAGCCAAAGATGAATTTTTTGTTTTTTGTTTGAGCATATAAAATATACATTATATGCTTTGTAGTTTTTCTAGGTTTATTTCTTTATGTCTGTAGGCAGGATTTTTAGAGGTCTTTCCCAATCAAACCTGATCCATATCAACCTGGAATGAATCCACAGCCTCTCATTTCCTATGGAAATAAAAGCATAGCCTCTTCCCCAAAGTAACACATCTTTTGACTTCCATTTTGAAGTCAAGACTTTAAAAAAAAAAATTACAGGTTGGTTTAATCCAGCAGTTTTCATAATCCAATGTGTCTTAGCAGCTGTCATTCCTTGATTGGCAATCAGAAAATGCAAAGACAGCAAAATTACATACAGAATCCAGACTCCCTGTGTATTTTCCATCTTCGCATAGCTCTTTTCCTTTATAGTTAGTACTTTATTCTTTCTTTAAAGACTTTATTATTTTTCAACTATTTGTTTTCTACAACTGTCTATACCATTTCTCTCTTCTCTCTCAAGCCTATGTACAGTTTTAAACACACTGTAACCCATTTAGAGGTGTTTTTGTTGTTGTTGTTGTTTTCGTTTGTTTTGTTTTTTTGGTTTTTTTTTTTTTTTCCTGTCTGGATCTGTCTTTACTGCCTATCTGTAATCTTTCCTGTCTGCATGAACAAAACTTAAACCCACCATGAGGCTTAGCTCATGGTGGGTTAGAGGGGCTCGCTCGGGCAGGATTCGCTCTGGTGGCACTTGCTCTGGTAGCCCAAGCCCAAACCAGTGGCTGAGAGATGTGTCTCTGTACTTCAGCCAGCATGAGAGACGCAAGACTAGGAAGCTGAGTTTGGCTTCATTTTTGTGTGTTTAGAACCTTTTTTAAAGTTTTTCAGGTTTTATGTGAATGCAGGTGCCAGATGTTTGGGTGCCATTTGTAGGCGGAGTTTCTCTGTGTCTTGGCAGCTGCTCCCAAATAGCCATTCAGAGACTTATTATTAATTATAAATTCTCAGCCTATAGCTTAGGCTTGTTTCCAGCCAGCTCTTACAACTTAAATTAACCCATTTCTATTACTCTACCTGCTGCCCCAAGGCTCATTTACCTCATCTATGAAGTTCCCATGTTGCTCCTTCCTCCTCTAGCTTGAGACTCCTCAGACTCCACCCTTCTTCTTCCCAGCATTCTCTCTGCCCCCAAAATCCTGCCTAGCTATACACCAATCAACTTTTTATGAACAATGAGAACAACACATTTTCACAGTGTACAGAAGGATTATTTCACAGCATCTCTGCCTCTCTCCCCCAGACCTCCTTTCACACCCCGAAGCTAGGATTAATCTCAGACACTTGGCCACCATGACCTAATTTTTATGAGAGTACTGGAGATCTAAACTCAGGTCCTCATTCTTGCACAGCAGTTTACTGACTGGTAGGGTCTTTAATGGGGTAATCAAGATGACATCAATACAAATAGAACCCTCCTAAGAAGAGATTTAAACATCACCCTGTACAAAGTGAAGACCATTTGAACACAGGCAGAAAACAACCACGCACCAGCCAAGAACAGAGGCCCTCACAGCTAGCTGACAGAGACAAGGCACTGACTTCCCATTTCAGACCTCTGCCCTCCAGTCCAACACAGCTTTTGAAGCCATAGTCAGTCAGAGTGTTATATGGTGGCACCAGCAATTCATGCTTCTTGCAGAAGATGATTTTGTTTTTCCACAAGGTCTCCCTAGTCTATACAAGTTGTAATATCTAAAGAATCTCCAAGTGGGGCAATGGTGGTACATGCTTTTAATCCCAGCACTCAGGAGGCAGAGGCAGACAGATCTCTGAGTTCAAGGCCAGCCTGGTCTACAGAGCAAATTCCAGGACAGTCAAGGCTACACAGAGAAACCCTGTCTTGAAAAGCAAAAAAAAAAAAAAAAAAAAGAATCTTCAATATTATGCCTAATTCAACTCTACAAAATAAAAAGCACTATTGTCCCAGACTAAGAATTTTATCTACTATTTATGTATATATGTGTATGTATTATTTGTGCTTACTCTATTTATTGTTGGTGGAAACTGAACCCAGGGCTTTGTACATACTAAGCTCCCACTTTACTGCTGAGCTATGACCCCCAGCTGCTCATTCTTTTTATCTGAGAACTAAAGGGATGATTGTGCCTTCTATAAACCTAGAAAGCTTATGAAAGGTCTAAGGTGCAGCTGCATGCAGGAGCATTTCCATGGGGACTTGGGGCCCAACTGAAGATGCTCCAATTCTGGCTAGTTTCAGATTATTTACTAAGAAAATGAAACCCCTCCACACCCCCATGCAAATCCAGGAAATAGAATAACAAAACATCCTTTAATTTGCTTCGATGACAATATATGTTTAAAATAACTGGTTTATGACTTTAGTTTTGTTTTTAAGAAAGGGACTGATGTAGCCCAGGCTGGCTCAAATTTGATATGTAGCTGAGGATGACCTTGAAGTTCTGTTCCTCCTGCCTCTATTTTCCAAGGGATAACAGGTATTGCCACTAGGCCTCCTTTATTTTGGTGTGTGTGTGTGTGTGTGTGTGTGTGTGTGTGTGTATGCATGTGTGTGTGTGTGTGTGTGTTGTTTTTTGAGAAAGGGTCATTTAGGCTAGGTTAGCTGGCTAGCACATCCTAGGGATACACTTGTCTCCACCTCCGAGCTCTCCAGCCTGTGCCACCACACCTAGGTTTTTGTTTTTGTTTTTTTTTGTTTTGTTTTGTTTTTATGTGCCTTCTGGGGGTTAAACTCCTGTCCTCCTGCAAGCACACTTCACTGCCCAAGCTATTTCTCCAACCCCATGGATTCGGGCTTTTCTTTTTTAATTTACTTTTGGAAATTTTAGAGAATGTAGAAAGAAATCTCCAATATATCAACCACCCTGAGGCCACCACTGTTTATACTTTCGTTTATTTTTACTTTGCTTTATGCAGCTATTTCATAATTGGATACAGAGTAACATATACAATTTTACATACTTTTTTATTTATAAAACATTCTTCCACACTATTGTAATCTTCCTATAAACATCGTTTTAAATGACGGCAAAATCCCATCAAGTTGATCAGTTTTCCAAATGTTGATCTACAGAACATCTGTAGTGGAGTCATGTCTTTACATAGAGCATGTTAAAAATACAGATTTCTGGACCCCATCCCAGACCCATTAAATCAGAATCTCTAGTGGCAGAGGCTGGGAATCTTCATTCTCCTAACTTTTCAAGGCACTCACAAACTTATAAAAGGATGGAAACTGCCAGAACTGACATGCCTATGCTTTCACTATAACCTTATCTGAGATGCTGGACACTCCATTGTTCTTGGTGTTTCATAAATAACTGCAGAGCCGACATCTTTGTGCAGAAAGCGATTTTTGCAAATTTTACAGCATTTCCTTAAGATGGTGTTCATGAACTGATCTGCCGATACCCAAGATGTGAACTTTTTGAAGATGCTTGGTGAAACATACAACACACTTACACATCTAGATGCACAGTCGGCTCGGGTTTCAGGAAGATAGCTGCTGCCAATAACCGATCTGTATTTCTATTTACACTATCTCTGTTTTCCATCTTTATTACTGACAGGTCACGGTAAGGTAGTCAAGGAATGAGAAGATGGTCAGTAACAGACCCTTTGTTGATGCATACTGACTCCGGCCTACCTACCATGCAGAATGAGCGCAGCAGATACTCATGACAGCCCGAAGCTTCCAGACACTAACCACAACCCAAAACATCCCAGCCATTCTCCCAAGAGCCTGTGCCTCATGTTCCACAGGAACAGTGCACTCTTCAACTCAAGGCAATGCCTTTGAAGGCAGATACACAACAAGGATGTGCGTGCAGGTAGGGCCGGGCCCACCTGCTTGAGAAGACCTGCCTCTCCAAGAACAGCCACCGCAGCAGACAGGTTTAAGCACCTCTGTACGGGAAATTGTTCAGGGACCCTCATGTACTCAGATCAAGACAGCTTCTTTACATGGAACTTACGAGCTGCCGAGGGGTCAGGGAGAACCACAAAACAGAGTGTCAAATTACACCAACACATTGTCCAGAGACTGCATGCTGAAATGACTCAGGAGAAAGGAGGTGACACAGAGACACCAGGAGCCATCTGCTGTGCTCGGCATCCACCATGTGCTGGGCATTCATCTAAGAGCTTTAGAAACAGTAACTTCACCCTCAAATGGAGCCTAGGGGGTGGCATCACCTCCATGCTATGGAGGAAACTGAAGTACAGAAGGTTGATTAAGTAAAGGGTGGGAGACCGCTCGGTGGGTAAAGTACTTGCCACACAAGTGTAAGGACCAGGGTTCAGATCCTTAGAACTCATGTAAATGGGCATGACAATTCAGTGTGAGGTATACCGAGACAAAGGCCCCCCGGAACACTGGCTAGTCAGACGAGCTACGGTCTGCGAGCTCCCTGTTCAACAAGAGATGTTGCATGTACACAGAAAGAAAGTGTGGGGGTGGGGTGGGGGGTGGACAGAGACAGAGACTACACAAACATACATATGCCAAAGACAGAGAAAGAGAAGTTAGGTCAATACTTGAGAATCGAAGTATTGCTGCTCTGGTGTTCCTGCTTTTTAGTTTTGCAAGGACTAAGACATATAAAAACTACATTTGTAAAGTAAGATCAATGGATGAATCTGAAGCCGCCAAGTCAGCCAAAGTGGTTTTCAGAGCAGAGACACCATAAACCCTCACAACTACCATGTTTTAGTCACATTCGGCTGTTCATTACCAGCCCACATTTTAAGCCTCAGTCTGGCCGGCTCTTTGTGTACAGGCCCTTCAGAGCAGTGTGCAAGGGCTGGCTGAGTGTCCTGTGTCTTCCGCAATAACAGATCCATTTCATACATACTCCAGAGGTACATATGAGTATGCGTGTCCCAAGATCCTGTCTACCCAGGAGACCTGTTCTCCCTTCATGCCACCTCATCAGCTGAGACGCTCCCTCAGAATAGCAGAGGGGACATGTTTGGTGACCCTGCAGCTTCACATTGTAATGCTTGAGCCCTGGGGGAAGAGGGGGAGCTGAGGGATTTCTTGCATCTAAAGGATGCAAAAGTCTCCATCAGAATCCATCTTCCTCTGGCCCCTAAGGCTTCCCACCACTGCAACTAACTCTTTGTGTCGTAAACTTGCATGTGGAAACAATCTCCAGGCTTTGGTATGAGACCTGGAGGGCCAGCAGGCAGCTCACACCATACACTAGAGCAAGCCAGACTCCCTCCTTTAAAACAAACATCTTAAGTTAATAATAATGTCAGCAACATTGGACGGTCACAGCTTACTAATGAATTCTCATTTGTCCATTCTGTTAGGAACAGGGATACAGTTTGCCTGACTTACAGATGAACGGAAGCTTCAAATCCATCAGTGGCACCAAAAGGTATTGGAGGGCCAGCTAGACGGCTCAGTGGCCACGAAGCCTGAGGACTGAGCAAGAGCCTTTGGGCCCGCATGGTGAAAGAACCAATTCCCACAAGCTGTCTTCTGACCTCTAAATATGCCTCACACACATCCAAATAATTAAATGTAATTTTTTAAAGTTATTGAAAAATTTAACTGGGAACTGAACTCAAGTTTAGCCTTGCCCCATCTGATGTCCCAAGCACCCAAAGGCCATGTTTAGAATAGAGAGGACCCTAGACTCTCCCTCTCTGCCCACTCCAGGTGGTGACCTGTCCATGTCCCTTGGCTCTTCTCAGACACCCTTTCTGTGCACCTGCCAGTGCAAATGCACTTGGGGTGTCTCGGTGTCACCTCCTGTCATGCTCACAGCCACCCCTGTCTCCAGCTGAGCAACCATGGCTCCGGGAGGTCAAGTGATATGTTCAAGCTCACAGGGCTAGAAGTACCACAAGCCTATTGTTTGCAGCTTCACCCTTTACTGGAGATGACTGGTTAAGAAGTGTGTTCTGGGACATGTAAGCCACAGCTTCCAGGAGAAAAGAAATCTCAAGTCCAGTGCTGGGCGGCACTGACCTCAGAAACAGCCCTCTCTCCTCAGCCCTGTCTCCAAGGCCTCTGGGCTCTGGGCATCCACAGCTGAAGAGTTTACAGGCTCCAAGGGAAGGAAGGCTTATGCCTCAGGGAATCTACTCTTCCTCAGAAACTTCTGTTCTCAAAATGCAAAGAATACTGTTGTCTGGGCCAGACATCCTGGCCTGATGCCATCGGCCAAGTCGTTGAGTCTATGCTTGGGGGACCTTCACCCCAAGCTGTGGTCAGGGAAATTCATGCCATGCCCTCTGTCCTCTTAACTTACCCTCACACCCCATCTTCTCGCCCTTTCGAATCTATACTGTGCATTTACCTGGGTATCGAGCATGGCCCTGAGGCCATTAACATTCTAGATCGTGTTTAGTCCTTACAATGGTGATACAAAGAATTTGTTATTACTGTGGCTCTGGTTTGACAGAGAGAGAAACTGAGACAAAGTCCTTTTATGTCTTTCTTGGGTCACACAGCTGGATTGGCCTTTAGACTCTGTGTTCAATACTTGGGCCTCCAGCTGTGGGGAGCTCCTTTCTCACGCTTCCCCACTTCTGACCCTTCCACCTCAGAGGGCACTAAACTTGGAGAGGAGGTGGGTGGAGCAAATGGCTCCACAGTCACATTTTCAACAACACTTAGGGCCTGTGGAAATGTCTAAGGACATTTACCAAGAAAATTCAATGGTCAGAAACCAGTGCCCTCACTAACATCCACCCTGGCTACAGGAGAAGGGATGTGAACTGCCTCTAAGAGCTGGGAACCCTGAGTTTCTGAAAGTGTACTATTTTTTTTTAAATTAGGTAAAAAGGAAGTCCACTTGTTCCTTTGGCTTCCTGCTCAGTCTGGGCCTGGCTAACCATGTCCCGCCTGGGGTCAACCTAGTGGCTGGGACCTTATGAGTAATATCCCCACCAGGCTCTTCTTAAACCTTAAATATCTACAAGCAAGTAAAGCAGCCAACATATTCCTGGGGCCTCTCTCACACAGTGCTGTGGCAGACATGACCTCATATATCCCAGCAACAACCCCATGAGCTTCAGGGGGAAAGGGCAGCCAGAGGGACCCTTCTCTTCAAGCTGGAGATCCTGGATCACAGGGGGAAATGGAGTCACCAACAGCAAATAGGAAGGACTGAAATAGACCCACTGATCAGCCAGGAGATGAGACCCTTCACTCCTCATTGCCCTGGGCCATCACAGGAAGGGTTAATTTGTGGGTCTCCTGAAGCATGGAGGCTGGAGTTGGCTATTCACCCTTGTTTAAAGAAATGCAGTGGCCCAGGCTGGGGAGATAGTTCAGTCCGTAAAGGCAATGGCCCCAGTGGGAAAGAACACAGATCACAGAGGAAGTACTTTGGCCACTCTGGCAAGCCAGCTGTCTCCCCTCCCACTTCGTTACTCTACAGCACCACACACTCCGAACACAACTGGCTGCCTGTCTTGTCCATGTCGGGATCCAAACATCAGATAACAAAGATACTGTGGGCTAGGAGAGCTCAGGTTAACCCAGGACAGGTTCTGTTGGCTACTGGCCTCCACAACAGGGTTCCCCTGCCTCAGCAGACCATATGGCCCACAAGTCTGTAAGGCAAGAGGAGTAGCTGACCCCAGCCTCCTCAGAGACCGGCCCCAGAGTCATGGGAACCTTTTATAAGATAGGCCAGAAGGCAAAGCAAGCCTGACAGGTTAGCCTGGTGCACTCATTCCCTCCTCTACCCTACCCTATCTTACCCTACCCTACCCTACCAGAATTCTCCAGACCCTTCCCCTCTGTTGGCCTCTATGGTTGCAGCCTACTCATTGGTCACTCATTCAGCCCACCCCATCACGCCCCTTGGCCTCACTTTTCAGAGAATGAGCTGGAAGGTCCCTGAAGAGCAACAGGATACACGTAACAGAGGAGACCGTGACCCAGCAACACAACGGACAGATTCAGGGCCACTGTTTGGTACTAACAGAGCTGGATGGGTTTCCAGGAATTGGGGAAATGTTTGCTTCATCAACCTGGACACAGAAAGTCAACAGAGGTAATTGGAAGGGCAGGTAGGGGAAGGTGGAGAACAAATTTCATCCATTTATGAAGGAGCCAACCATAGAGGGATGAAGGCGTCCTCCCAAGGCCCCATGCTCAGTGATAGCGTGATCTCTGCAGTATAGACTCAAGGGCTGAGAGGCCCCTAATCCTGTTGGTGACAGCTGATGCCCAGACGCTGTGATCTCGTAAGCTTCACTTAGTCACCTATTAACAAGCAGCTCTAAGCCTTATGGCACTGGCCTATGCCCTTCATCCACAGGCTCTGTTTGCACCTCAGCTCTCCCGCGGGTGCCCTGTCACATGGAAATTCATTTCCCGAGACTGGAAGAGCAAAAGCAGTGGATCTACAAAGGCATAACGCCAAAACGTACTTCTATTTTTACAGCGTGTAAGGGAAGCCAGGCACGGTGACCGAGGCCTGTCATCCTAACATTCGGGCAGCTAAGACGGGATGATTGAAGCAAGTTCAAGGCTAGGCTGGGCTCCACAGTGAGTTCTAGACCTGCCTAGGCTGTAAAGCAAGACTCAAACTCGAAAAACCCAAAGCAAGCAAAAAAATAAATAAATAAATAAATAAAGTCAAGAGAGGTGGCGCACACATCACAGACAAGCAGTCCCTGTACCCAAGAAGCAGAGGCAAGATGGTCAGAAGTTCGACTTTTGTCCATGATTATTTCGAGTCTCAAGTAAGCCTAGGCTTACTTGAGACTCGAAATAATAATGGAGAAAAGTCCTAAGTTATACTAGGGGTCAAATCCCTAGTTTCTGAGGAATGTCCACTCACCCGCCCGCTGAAGGTCCCTGTCCTTTCTTGGCCCTTTCAATTCTGTTTTGTTCTCTGTAAAATAGCGCGATGGCCTCCCTTTGGCTGCCTCCTTATGGGATTGGAATTGGAATATGGACATTTAAAAATGCTCTGGTTGGGGCTAGAGAGATGGTTCAGCAGTTAAGAGCAGTGGCTGCTCTTCCAGGAGACAGTGTTTAATTCCCAGGACCCAAACAAGTTCACAGCTATCTGTAACTCCAGTCCCAGGAGATCTGATACCCACTTCTGGCCTCCACAGACACTGCATACATGTGGTGCACAGATACATGTTCAGGCAAACATCCATACACATAAAATTAAAATAATTTTTTAAAGTGCCCTGGTCTCTAAGCCGCTCTACAAGCCTAGGCAATTATTCGTTATTCACACAATGCTCCCCGGCATTTGAGAGAAGCAGTCTGGAGGGGTCAGGGAGTGAAGGGAAGTTACTGAGGTAACTCAGCCAGGTTAGCCAGGAAGCTCCCACCAACCTGTTTTAATGAGAGTCTCTTAATCATTGCGGCCTCTCCCCCAGTGCCTGGCTCTTTCTGAACTCTTCATGAACCCTGCAGTCCCTGGCTCGCCCTACCCACAAATGCCCACGATCCCTCTCCCCAACAGATGTCGGCCCACCCCAACAACAGAGACCTCAGCAGCTCCCAGGACAGGCTTCCTCTGGCCTCCTCCTGTTCCCATCCTGTGTGAAACTATGGAGGTTCCCACATCCCCTCCTTTCACACTGAAAAACCACGGGCTGGCTGGCCCCTGTTCACTCACGTGTCCCAGGGGCATCACTGTGGGAAGGCTGGAGGTGGGTGGGCTCGAGCCAGCTGGGTGGCCCCCATCCCTGGGTTTCTCCCATTCTCTGCACCCCACACCCTAAATCCAAGGGAGAGGCCGGGAACTAGTGTTCCCTGATCCTCTTTGCCCATGTTAGCGTTAGTGCCCCCATTCAACAGATGAGGAGAAACAGGTTCCCAGATCCCCTGCAGGC
>CABHPQ010124008.1:0-10639 GCA_902168405.1 Peromyscus aztecus
TGGGAAAGGTGTAGGGCCAGGCAGGTGGAAGAAAGGGAAGCTGTTGCTGGTGGGCTGGGGGCTGGAGGACAGGAGGTGAGCTGGGGCAAGGACCAGGGCTTGGGAGGACAGCTGGCTGGACTTGGTGGTCAGGTCTCTTGGTGGGGTGTCCCTGGCTGTCTTCTCAGGGCTGGGCGGCATGGGCTTCCGGGGGCTGCTCTTGCGTCTGGTTTTCTTGGAGGCTTCCAGTCCTGTGAATTTCTTGCTTCCAGCAGGAGTTGAAGCAGAGTCACGCGTGGGAGGAGTCATTCTAGGATTTCCAGTGCCCAGCGGAGGGGGGGCCGTAGCCAGTGTCCGAGAGGCTCTCGTAGAGCCCAGGTAGGGAACAGGGGACTGGGACACAACAGTTTGCTGAAGAGTTTTAGGGGCACTGGTGCGAGCCAAGACTGGCTTGCTGGCCCAACGCGTCGTCTTGGGTTTAGCCTCTGCTACTGTGGGAATAGTAGACTTCTCCGGTAAGCCAGCAGTGGGGTGCAGGGGCCGGGGGCTGGGTGCTAGAGGTCGGGGTGTCACGAGGGTCTTCTGGACAGGCCTGACTGTGGGACTAGAGGCTCTGGAAGGTGCTAGGTGGGAGGTGAGGTTCACCTGCTTCTGGGTGGGTAGAACAGGCTTTGTGAATGAAGGGGCGGCTGTTTTCTGGGTTGGATGGGGACTTTTCACAGGGGTGACTGAAAGGGCAGAAGCGGAAGGTTTGGTGGGGGGACGTGTGGTGGGGGGGCGTCTGGTGGGGCTAGTGGCTGTGATCTGTAGTGGTTGGGCAGCAGCTGGATGGAAAATCCTGGTGGAACCAGCCAAAGAAGCTGAAGGCGAGGGGGAAGGTGTTTTCCTGGCTGACTGCTTGGCAGGGGCTCGTGGGGTCTGGGCAGAGTTGTGTTGGGAGACATCTGGGGAGACAATCCTCAGGGGCTTGGTGGGCACGGCAGGAGCCATCGTCACCATGGGTCCCCTGCCTACAGGCCTGGTCCCCAGGGTTGCTGGGGCTCTGGTCAGGTTCCCCAGGCCAAGCAAGGCTGGTTCAGGATGCAAAGCAAAAGCTGGGCCCGAGTCCCAGGGGAAGAGGGCTCCCTCCTGGGGACCGTATGTGCCCACCTGTCGGCACCGCTCTCTCAGGTGGGCACAGTAGTTATGAGCGACCTGCGCCACGGGATGGATGCTGAACTGACAGAGGGCACCTTCGAACTGGACAGCACGAGGGTTCATCTTCCCCAAGAGAAAGGAGCCCTGGGGGTCAAGCGTGGAGTCCCTCCGGGAAGGCAGTGGGACAGGTACCCTGTGCTGCCCACAGGCGGTCACCAGTGTGACCGTGCGGCCACGCAGCTCTAGGGCCAGGTGGTGCCAGCGCCCATCATGCACATCCAGGTCGAAGGTCACAGATTGCCGGGGCCCCAGGTGGACGAGTGTCCTGCCGGGAAGGAACTGTAGGCCCAGCTGCAGCCTGTGCTTCCTGCTGCGGATGGCGAAGAGGAAGGCATGGTTCACGCGGTGCGAACAGAGGCTTAACACCAGCGCCAACTCCCGGCCCAGGGTGGTGGGAAGGATTGTGGCCGTGGGGGCCTGCAATCTGGCCCGCTGCGTGAAGATGAAGCCGGATGGGAAAGGAATAACACCGGGGGGTGCGGGGCTCCGGCCACCCCCGGCCTTGGTCCAGCTGAGGCCCAGCCGCTGGAGGACATCCACATCTGAGAGGGATAAGATAAGATAAGACGGTGAGAGCTTGTTCCCGCTCAGGCCACAAGCAGCCACCTGGGAATCTGCTTGGTTCCCTGCACAGGAACCTACCCCAAGCTGAGGTGTCACATTGCAACGGTCTGTGACACACTGCAACCTTGCATCCCAGGGTTGGGTTGCATGCTCCTGTCTGCCTTCCTGGGTCCTTCCTGGATCCACACCCCCAGCTCTACTACTCTAGAGCCTCAGTCTTCCCATCTGTCAGATGCAGTCATGTCAGAGCACCCATTGCAAAAGGACGTTGCGATGATTAAATGGGCAAACGCCCTGGTGGCAAAGGAACTAGCAATACGTACTTTCAAATGACAACTGCTGCCACCAAAAGCAAGGACGCCCACCAAAAAACCAAAGAGCCAGAGATGCCCTTTTCCTCTGCTTCCAGGAAGCAATCTCCTTAGTGATATGTCACTGGAACTCAGGAAGTCCAGGGAGCCTGGCGGGTCTCACCACCTCATCAGAGGCATACCTTCCCACCCCAGATCTCTGGCTGGAGCAGGCTGAGGATCTGGGCTCTGCTCTCTGGGGGAGCTAACACTCCACTGAGCCTTCCTCCCAAGTAGCTTCGAAGGGCACGGAGGAAGTAACCCATGTACCCATGCAATCTCCATTCTCCAGCCAAGCATACAGACATCCGTCCATGGTCTAGCCAGTTCCCATCCTTAGCAATTATGCTGGCGGGGCTTCCCAGAGCAAAGGGAGGGTTTTTGGACAGAACAATGCAAATATGCTCTCCATGCATGTGAACCTGGTTCTGTTAGCCATCTTTAAGGCGGGAACTCAGTGATCCACACTGTATGTATGCATTAGATCTAACGATCTTCTGGGCTTTTTGAGACAAGTTCTCCCCATGTATCCCAGTCTTCATGGAAAGAAAGGCATCCTGACCCACTTCTCTGGGTAATCTGATCACTTCAGCTATCTGAACTGCCAGCATCTACAAAGGTGGGCTGGCTCCTGACCTCGACCTCTGCAGGGAGCCATCAAGTGCCTCCAGAACTTCCAGCTATCTCTAAAGCTTCCATTTGGGCTGAGGTCTGGGTCACGGCCTTGAGACTCTAATATTGCCCAGCACACGACCACAGGCCACGCTGGAGCCTGAATCCAGCACATGACATCTAATTTGTCCTCATCTGACAACCATGAGCAGACGGATGGACAGGTGGGTAGATGAGTGGACCGACAGAAAAACAGACAGATAGAAAGACAGATGCACAGAGATGGATGTGGAGAGAAAGACACAGATATATGCACAGACACACAGAGTTGGGTGTGGAGAGAAAGACACAGATGTATGCACAGATGTGCAGAGATGGATGTGGAGATAAAGTCACAGATGTATGCACAGATGTGCAGAGATGGATGTGGAGAGAAAGACACAGAAGTATGCACAGATGCACAAAGATGGATAGACCAAGGATGGGGCAATGAGGAGCACCTACACGCTCATCCTCCTCATCCTCACCAAGCCCTGACAGAGTCTCTTCCTGGTCCTCAGGCCTTCAGACAGCATACCAGGCTCCCGGTGTTCTAAGGACTCGGCACCCCAGGGTGCTGTACCATAGCTTCATGATGGCTTAGACGAAGCTCTTCTGTAGAACCCAAGGGCCTGCTGCGTCACCCATAGCCACCCCTTCCTCTCCTTTCTCACACCAGCCAGTCCCCAGCTCTAAGCTAAAACAAAACACTGCTCGTGATTTTCTTAGCAGATCTTCCTTGTTCTAGTCACTGAGATTGTCTTATCATGAAATACTATTCACGATAAACAACTCCAAGTGGAAGGAGCCACTTAGCTGGGGAAGGAAGCCTCCTGCACACCCCACGGTGCTAGGGTGCTCCTCAGGCCTGCTCTTGGCACACCCTACAATCCTTCTCCATATGCCAGGCCTCCAGCCAGGTGGCCAACCCTAGAAGAGACACCGCTGGCCAGGATAGGTATCACAGCGGACCGCTCCCTTGTCCCCCTCAGATGGCTTTGAAACCTGATGACAGCCAGCTTCTGCAGAAACTCGGAAGACACCGAAGCACAAACTGTGACTCCTGAAGTTTCTGGCCGCCGTAGAAGGTGGCACTTCCTAGACCTTTCAGATGAACCAAGTCACAGCCGACAAGAACAAACTGAATATGCTTACCATGCACGTGCATCCATTTCTCTCAACCATCCTGGAGGCGGGAACTGGACAAGCTGGGCTACATACACACATTGCATCTAATATTCTTCTTCTTTTTTTTTAATGAGACAAGGTTTCACCACATGGCTCAGACAAGCCTGGAACTTGGAAGCTTCCTGTCTCTTCCTCAAGTGCCAGGATGGCAAGGCAAATGTGTGCCAGCAGGTGAGGCTTACAATACGGTAACTGAGCCAGGGTGCTATGCAACTCACAGCTGGGGCTGGAACCTAGGGACCCAAGCTCAGAGTCTCTGTTCTCAGCCACCATCCCACACTGCTCTGAAGCTACTCGGATGGATCCAGAGGCAAAGCAGAGCCCCATCCTGAATCCCACCGGGAGGAAGAGACAGGGGACAAGGAATGAACTGAGGGCCTGAGCCAGGGTGCACAGGCCTGCCAGCTGGCTCCAGCAAGATGCCTTTATTACATAAACCTGGCTCAGTACAGCTCCGGTCGCTCCCGCCCCCTGCCTGACTCAGGACTCTGGACAGCTGTTCCACAAGTTCGGAAAATATGACACATGAACAAATGTTGCTGGGCAGCGAAGTCCCTTCCGGGCATGGCCCTTACCTCCCAGGGGTCCAGTTCCTACCCAGTGGCCAGGTCAGGGTATGGGGATTTTCAAGGTGCTTGCTGCCTGCTCCAGAACATGGCAGGCATGGAGGAGGGAAGGGCAGTTAATCTTAGAGGTATTATGTCCACTTGGCACAGACATGGGAAAGGTCTGAGTTTCTATGGGCAGTGGAGTGGCTAGCCCACAGATGCCCGGACATCTCTCCAGGGACAGCAAAAGCCAAGAGTATAGGGATGCCAGGAATGGGCAAAGACACTGCAGCCTCCATGTTCCCTAGCAGTGGCTCTTAAGATACCCAGCAGACTGAAGCAAAGGAGGCGCTCAGATCGGACTCATGGGAACAGGAGAACAGTCCTGCATGCAACCCTTCCAACCCCTCACACACCCCAGGGAATTGGGCCCATGGTTGGCTCCATTCTCTGGATGGGAAAACTGAGCCTCTACATTCCAACTAGTGGTGTGGATGTCTGCTACCCGAGTTCTCGAGTTCTCTTCCGCCCTCCTTTGTCTCCCAAAGGACAAAGAAAAGAGAGAATTACCTTCAGGAGCTCCTTGGGTGGAGGCCAGATGCCAGGCAAATGAGACCAAGATCCAGGCGAAGAGAAACCCCCTAGAGACAGGCAGACACAAATGCACAGGGCATCAGCTTCCACCCTCACACCCAGATCCGGCTAGGGAGCCAGGAGGGACGGCCTAGCCCAGTTCCCTTCCATCCTGGTCTCATACTGGAAGCCAGAGGCAAGGCACAGATTTCAAGGACCAAGCAGACTGGCTCTCGCTCCCAGCATGCTCTTGGGCTCCAACCCAGCAGCTCAGCAAGCTACCAACACAGCTTTGCTCTCCACAGAGGGGTCTAAAACCCTGTGCTAGATGTTGGGAGAGTTAGAGTTCAGCCCTTCATCAGCACTACAGCCCTGGAAGTTCAAGACAAGCTCCCCCAAGCCCCAGGCTATGGATAGCAGAGCCACGGCTGAAAGACAGATGGAAAATAGGCTGGTCTGCTTGGAAGACCAGGGTCCTCAAGGTGCCGGTGGAAGGGAAGACCCCTTCTCAGGGCTCAGACAACAGCTAATCCCACTTGTGCTGACAGAGGAAATCGGGGGTTGGGGGATGGGGGCAGAGCCGAGCCAGGTGCCCCCAGGAGCAAACCTGGTTCCCTGTGACTTCCAGGCTGTGTGACTCCAGATGAGTCACTCCGCCTTCCTGAGCTCCTCTAGTCTGCAGTCTGGACTGACACATCCTCTCTTGCAGGCCAGATGTGGAGATTAAATCGGCTCATGCCTTAAAGAGCTGACCTGGCCCAGCCAGAACAGCCCTCCCTCACCATTGCCTCCACCCCACTGCGGCGTCCAGGCATGGTTAAAGCTGCACTCAGTGGCTACTGCCATGATAGGCAGAGGTGAGGATCCTATTTCACCTTCCTGTGGGAGCATCCACTAGGACACCCAAGCCACTCAGGGCAACTGATCCCCAGGAGGGCAGAGGGGAGGCTGGGGCACGTGGCCAGAGATGACTGAGATGGCAGCTGGAAGCTGAGCTGGGTGACTGGTGAGTGGTAAGGGCTCTGGCTGGGGTAGACTGGCCCAGTTCCTCTCCTAAGAGTAAAATCAGGCTGGTGTGCTCCTGGGGAACAGGGCAATATAGGAAACCTAGGGCTGCTGTCTGCAACTCTTGGCTCATTCCCTGCCAGGCTTCCCTACTTTCAAATCTAGTAGGAACTTTATTCAGTAGCAAGCATGACTTTGGTGCTGTGTAACACACCACCCGGGCTTACCCACCCACGGAGTTCAGAGGACACTGGGTGAATACAGACCATGCCAGTGACTGGTTTAGAAATGCATATATGATTCAAATACAGCCAATGCCTGTCAGCCACCCTAGGAAAGATAGTATGTGGAAAGAATAGGAGGATTTTTCTGCCGGCCTCCGGGGGCTTTTGAATGAAGACACGCTGTTCAGAGATGCTGCCGGCCACTTGGTGTGTGAGGAGGTAAGAAGTCCCATGGACACACGAGGATGGCAGAAAGAGAACAATCACGAGTGTTAGTGTCACCACCCCTACACTAATCTTTCTTGAGGTTCTTCAAAGAGGAATGACCACTGACCCCTTGTTAAAATCGGGTTGGATTTAGTCTTCGGTTACTTGCAGCCTGAGGCGGACTGGGTGAAAGGGCTCTGGGATGCTGACATTAGGCTTTGACACCTTCTCCGGCAGGCCTGTGCATGGGGACAGGAAAGGTGCCACACAGGCCTGCACGGTGAATGCAGACCACATGGTGTAGGAGGGCTCTGGACTCAGAAGTGTCTTCCCGAAGCTTTCCTCTGTGGCTCTACCTTCTTCCAGGTCTCCCCCCCCCCCCCCCGCCCTTCCCAGTCTGCTGACATTGCTAGGAGCTCTTCTCTTTCTTGGGGCCAAACGTCTTGCATCTTGCTCACTGTGGCCGACTACTAACCAACAGTTAGAGTGCCCAGCTACACTGGGTTTGCCTTCTGCAAAGGATAGGGAGTTCTCCGGCCATGGCTGGCTTTCAAAAGCCACAGGAAGCCCCGGTGGCCCTGGGAACTGGGGTCAGGCTATTAAGTTTTATTTGACAGAAGTCGGGGTGGGTGCCTTCAAAGGCACCTTGTGCGGATCCCAAAATATATTGTCATTCAGAGAGGCACTCTAGGAAAACAGTGGCCAGGCAGCCTGTGGAAGAGCCAACCCTGCATCCAAGCTTAGATGGCTTCCCCAGCATGCCTGTATCCAAAAGGCTCCCAGAAGTCCTGCAGACAAGAAACTGAGCACCTGACCCCTGGCACTTCTCTTCACTCTTTGAGTCCGCCAATGCTGTATCACCTGCATCTGTCTTGGGTGTTTTCCAGATGACAGAGGGACACCAGGTGATCCAGAGAAGGCACAAGAGTCACATGTGTCCACCTAGGTCATTTCTGGTTGTAGGGCACCCTAGAGGGTAGATTAGAGGACACTACATCAAGTTCTCAACGGTCAGAAGGACGGCACCGGAGGTGGAGTCGAGGCTTCTTGTACTATTCAGCTGCCTAAGGCCAAGCCGCAGAAGATTGGCACAAATGCAGCTGGCCTTCTGGGATTGGGCTTTTGTGCCCATTGGAGGCTTAAACTTCCCAGTATTCATCACATTTCAGTGAGAGAAGGGTCTTGAAGAGCCCTAGGGACCAGATTCTATCCCTAACCGTCTTTTTGAAGAGATGGGCCACAAGAGCCCAGAGAGGGGGGATTTGCCCACAGCCAGCCAACTCTCCCACTAACAGACCTACATTTGATTTGTTTTCCCTAGAGGAGAAAGTAGAATCTTTTAGAGACTTGCTACTTACTGGGGACCGGAGTTCCAGCTTTCTCAGCAGGAATAGAGATGCAGCCGGGAGCCCCGGAGCCATCTCTGTGAGTAAGCTCCAGCCTGGAAAGTTGGCTGCGGAAGGGAGGAGGCCCGGCAGTGTGACTACTGTTCCAGTGCTGTTTAGGTTACTGTTAATAACACTAGTGGCTGCACTGGCTCACAGCTTTGTTCTCCCTGACTTCTGTTTTCATTACAACTTCACAGACCTTGGACATGGAGGGCTCGGACATGGAGGGGCTCCATGGTATATGGAAGATCAATGCATGAGGACCACCCCCAGAGAGGGCATCAGGCACCCCAAGATATGGGCCACAAAGGATAGCACTTTGGAGACACAGCCTGACCCTCCAGGGAGTAGCCGGGGGTTCTTGTCCCCTGCAAGCAGCCAGTCACTAGCTCGCCACACATGGCTGTTCCTGTTCAGAGACTTGGCCAGAAGCTGCCTTCTGTTTGGATGGCTTTCCCTCCATACCTGTTTCCTGGAAACACTGAAGATTCAGAAGTCCATCCCAGCTTCAACATGCAGAGAGCTCCAAGGTCCTCACACCCAGAGGGCATAGGGACCCCTGAGGCAGGCAGCCCTGTGGGTGCTGCACCCAGCTGCTCTACCATGGACTGAGAGGCACCAGGGCTAGCTGGGAAGGACGTGAGTCTGTCCCTACCCCACCTGCCTCTGTGGCCTCACCAGACCCTATGTGGCCAAGACAGCCACACCCAAAGTCCTTCTCCACACCTTCCACCTCCATGGGAACACACACACACACACACACACACACACACACACACACACACACACAGAGGTCATCTGTCTGGACAGGATATAGCCCAGAACTTGCCCATTGACTCACACACCCATTCACAAAGCGGTGAGTACAGATACAAATAACAGCTGTGCTTTACTGAACACTTACTATATACACTAGCCCATGTTCAGAGCCCTTGCCTAGCAGGCTTCTTTAACTCTCACAAAACCTTGCCAGCTGGGAGGGCCGATGCTCACCTGGTGGATGTGAGAATGAGCAGCACAGAGACGGGAGGCCTGGCCACGCACACAGTGTACAGGACTTGAACTCAGACTGCCTGTTGCTAGGTTCCTATGCTCTGCCCCAAAGCCTGCTTTCCACTGAAGTGAGCCCAGGACGGCTTCCTTGCCCATTCGTGACTGCCAGCAAACTGGATCCTCTGCATGCCAGACCAGGCCAGGCCATGGGGGACACCTAGAAGGTCCCTGAGCACTGAGATCGGAGGAAGAAACTACCAACAAGGTATCAGGAGAGTGTGTTGGGATGCAAGAAGAGACAAGGGAAAGCATTGAGGATGGGCTCCTTCAATGAAGGACCCAGAGGCCGGTGTCTACGGAAGAGTGGCATGGATAAACAGGAGAGAGGACTTCTCAATGCAGAAGCAAGGAGGGGAAAAAGGCGCCAAGGGGGGGGGGGGGGGGGGGGGGATGTACAGCTGGAAGGTTTGCTGAAGCCAAGGTGGCTAGGAGCTTGAGGATGTATGACCAGGAAGGCAGGGAGGCATTGGGACTGTTGGCCTGCCTAAAGCTTCGGCCTCATTGTGGGGTGCTCCCTGGCACCACCACACTGCCCAACCGCTGGCATCTGCCCTGGCACAGGGTCTCCCGGAGAAAATGAGTCACCAGTGTGCTCACTGGTGCCCTGTGTATACGAATGTGTGTGGTGGGGGAGTGGGGGAATCTCAAACAGCCAGCTTTTTCCAAGACATGGAAAAGAAGGGGGGCCCTCATCACCCGGGCTCCAGCTCAGTGGGGTGTTTCTTGAGCGGGTGGGCGGTGCTACAACCCCAGCCAGGCTCTCCCGGGAGCCCTAGAGTCCCGCAGGATGGAAGGACAAGCCCTGTGCCTGAGCTGCATGCAGTCCACAGGGCCCCTCTGGACCACGTTCTCCCACACACACCCACACGCAGTGACTGGATCCCTCGCTCTCTCTTACAACTTCTGCACAAGCTGGGAATCCCAGCCGCGGGGTGCCAGCTGTGTGCGGCCCCGCCCTGGAGATTCCCGGCCCCACTCTGGCCGCGGTTCCCTGATCTGTACAAGGAGGCTGGACTTGGTGATCTCCCAGGGCCTTTCCGCTCCCACAAGCTGGCTCTCACTCCGCGCTTACTCGGGAGAGGGACAGGAACTGCAGGCTTCCCGGGAGAAGCTGGGAAAGTCTGAGGCACTCAGACCCAGGCAGACACATTCATAAGCAGAGAGGTTAGGAAAGCAGGGACGTGCAGAACCACAGAGACTGAGCCAGGAGCAAACGCCCGGACCTGGAGACCTACAAACTTGACTCACAGGACAGTGGAACCCGAGGCGTGCAAGCTTGAGACCTGCAGACACCGAGACTCCCTCCTCCTGCCTCTACCCCTGTCCCAGCCCGCCACTCTGAGTGCCGCCACTCGTCCGCTCTTCTAGATCGCCCGTCTGGCTCTGCACCGACCCTCCTCTGCGGGCCCTCGCCCCAATAGCAAGGCGCAGCCTGGCCTGGGGGCGCAGCCCCTGTTAACCCTTGGCGTCCCGCCTAGCGGGGGCGCAGGAATCTACAGGAAGCTGACGTTCCTCTGCAAGCGTCTGGCGTGGCGGGGAACCCCAGCCTCCCATGCACATCCGAGGCGCAGGAAGCTGGGTCAGGGGCAACCATGGGCTCGTACTCACCCCCCGTGTCCTGCCGCCGCTGTGCCTCGGGCCCCCCGCGCCGATCCCGTGCCCATGGCAGGCCCCTACTTCATACTCCCGAGCCCGGGGGGCAAGTGTGGGCG
>CABHPQ010124013.1:536-26972 GCA_902168405.1 Peromyscus aztecus
AGACTCTAAAAACTTGTTTCTTAAACTCCCAGAAATAAAGAGAAGGTGATGGAGAAGGGGCAGGGATTATTAATATTTGGGAAGTGTGGCCTCTACTCTGATTGAGGCTCTAGGATTCAGACCTTGTAGCAGGTGATCTTGTCTTTGCTCTTGTTGGTTTCTAACATCTTGGATTAA
Source organism: Peromyscus aztecus (assembly GCA_902168405.1). NCBI lineage: Eukaryota > Metazoa > Chordata > Mammalia > Rodentia > Cricetidae > Peromyscus > Peromyscus aztecus. The sequence goes on from CABHPQ010124013.1 coordinate 714, forward strand.
GTAGCATCAATCCAGTCATCCTAGGAAAGCACCTAGAGGACAGGTGGCTTTCTTGGCAACATCATACTAAGATTTTGGTATGTATCCTTTATTTCAGTGGCTCTCAACCTCCCTAATGCTGCAATCCCTTACTACAGTTCCTCATGTTGTGGTGACTGCCAACCTTAAAATTATTTTCATTGCTACTTTATAACTGTAATTTGCTATGTGATGAATTGTAATGTGAACATCTGTGTTTTCCTATGATCTTAGGCAACCCCTTTGAAATGGTTGTTCGAGCCCCAAAGGGGTCATCACCCACAAGTTAAGAACTACTGCTTTATTTATACTTAATACTCAGCACCAAAATGTAGAAATCTTAATATTGACTTGGGGCTTAGAGATGGTTCAGAGGTTAAGAGCACTAGCTGTACTTCCAGAGGACCTGGGTTTGATCCCTAGTACCTACATGGTGGATCGCAACCATCTGATGTTCCAGTTCCAGTGGCTCTGACATCCCCTTCTGACCTCTTGCTGAACTACACACATGTGGTGCACAGACATGCATGCAGGCAAAACACCTACACACATTAAAGCAAATAAAATAAAAAGAATCCTGATTATTAATAAATCACGAAGGAGACTTTAAATGTCTCCATGATAAGCAGATACTTGGGATGTCACTGAATGGCCACTGGGCGGTCCAAAAACCAAAGGAGAGGGAATGCTAGGTCAAGGTAAAAGGGAAACAGCTCCTAACTACAGATTCTTGGCCATTACTTCTTCCTTTAGAATGTTATATTTCAAAAGATAAGTATCTGGCCCGAAAGCGTATCAAGAAAATGCCTACTGCCATCTCCGCTACTGAGCACCAAACCAAATCCTCAGGTCTAAGGGATTTGTCTTACCTGTGACTGCAGTCGCAGGGCCAAATATTGAACAATGTTCAACAAGTTTTTGCCAAAAACCTCACTTATTATAATAGATCGTCCAGTGCATTTTCAACTTGCACTGAAGGATAAACTGAACCTGCAGATTATTCTCACTCCTGCGGGACATGCCCTCCAGGTCACAAACCAGAGAGTGAGGCTCATTAATGAGGGGCGACAGTTGAGATACTGGGGCTCTAATGAGCAGGTCAAGGTGAAGCTTGGTCAAGGCTCTCATGTTGTCAATATTTTAAGATCTACTTGACCTCTGCTAGAGTCTCCTTTCACACTACTCGCCAAGTTCGTTAGACAAGGCCACCAACTGCTCTTAAATCAATTCCCCTCTCCGAGGCACTCTCTATATTATGCAACCAAGAGTGAGGAAGCCCCAGCACAAACAGCCCACTTCTCTCTGCTCTTCAAACGGAAACAACATCCATCACAATAAAATAACAAGCGCTGGGTCAGTCTGTGCTGCTCTGTCTGAATAGAGAGCAGAACAAAATCAGAGTTGGCAGTGTAGGAGGCGAGGGCCCCACATGTTCTCCTATGCTTTAGATATGCAATGTCCCCAAAGGCTGGGAAGAAAGAGTGTTTGGATACTATTTCAATGACACTTCATTTTGTCCCTGGTATCTGCCCAAAGTCTGGTCCAGTTTACGATAAGAAAAACTTATGACCTGAAGCATGTTCAGATTTAGTCACAATATATCTACTTGCTTTCTTTTATCTGTAATTTGAAAAAAATCAGATTGAAAAAAATTGCAAAAAACCAGAAGGAATGTCAGGACAACTCTATTTGGGAATCTAAATTGATATTTATCTAATCCACAAAGCCTTTTACCATAAGAAAAAAGGTCAATTTTTAAATAGGTAGAAGCATATACCTGACCTGACCCTAGTTAAGAAGTAATAAATGACTTTCATTATCTATAAATATGTAATGTTCTTCCAACTTTTTTTTGCTGGAAAAAATATATGTATGTGTATGTATATATGTGTATATCTAAATATATATGTATATATACATACATATATAAAAGTATATATGTATATACACACACATATATATAACAGTTTCCCCAAAAAGTTTTCCAGAAGAGATACTTGCATTATCCAGTAAAAATCAAAGAAAATGATAAATATTGAGTTTTGTTTCCTAATGAGTTTAACATTTTCAACTCCCCAAATAAAAATTCTACACATTACTTCTTTATAACAGCACCAACATTTCTTTTGCCTTTGAAGGAAGCTTTCAGAAAGCACTTGCTCAATGGACTCTGGTGGTATGCTGACCAAACCTATTCATAATTTCCCCACTAGTTGGCTACAGGTTCCACGAGTATACCTGTTCATCATCATATTCCCAGCCCCCCAGGTGGGATGCTTAGCACAAAGTGGGTGCTAGAAATAAAATTAATGATCCCTCCATCTTTATCCATGCTCTTCCACTGCCCAGAATAACTTCCTTAATCTTCCAACCCACCATTTCCTAACTTAATAAAAATGTCTCTGAAAAGTCATTCAAGACATAATCTTACTCTCACTTATTAGCTTTTATATTATTAATTCATATAGGACTCATCCTCTCTAATTTAGTGCCATTTCCTGCCAAAAACTGTTCTATAATTACCTTCTCCTAAATCTATTGCAAGTCCTTTGCTAAAAACAAAAAAACAAAACAAAACAAAACAACAAAAAAAAAACCTTTGTGCACCTAACAGCATCAAACACTTTGTAGGTCCATAATGAAAACTGGCAACTTAAAATGTAAAAGACCAAAGCCTTAAACAGAACAGATGAACAGTGGAATCTGGAGGTATTTGGGGCTAGAGTCTCCCAAAGAAGATTCCTCCTCTCATCCCATGCATAAACTACTTTCTCTTTCCCACCAGGTCGTCTAAATCCTAATGTTTATATAATTAAAAGTGAATCATTTTCAATGCCCTCTACTTCTGGTGATTGTTGTGATTAACCTCCCTCTATCCCTCTCACTCTCCACTTCTTTGTTGCCAGAGGTGAGCAGCTCTTCATCACACCACCTCTGCCTCACTGTCATGCTTGACCTCAGGCCCAAAGAAATAAACTATGATGTCATGACTGAAACTTCTGAAATCATGAACCAAATAAACTTTTGTATTGATATTTTTCAAGCAATTTTGGCACCTTGTCCAAAAGTGACTAATGTGGTGGGAGAATTCATCTGTCTAATGTGTCTACCAGGCTGCTACAGATTGTAGAGGAGGATCGTGTTGAGTTTATTAAACACAAGCATTCAACTTCAGAAAATAAATTTCCATCTATGGACAAGTACTGTTTTCTGTGTATAATTACAAGGGTTTGATTATCTGCAGGAAAATGGGATCATCCTCATTGTCCTTGAAATCTGTCTTAGATCTGCACCGAGGAATCAAAGCAAGATGAATAGGCTTATGTTAGGTAACAGTCCAGGGGAGTTGACTCAGCCTGGAAAAGGCTTGTGTGCAGAGAGTTGACTCAGAGAGTAGTCCTAAGTGGCAGGAGAAAACAAAAAGGAAGGATAGGAGGAAAAAAGGAGAACAGTGTTGAATTGGCCACATCCTTCTTCATCCTGTGGGATGACCTTCCAAAAAACCAATCATCCAAGGAATGAAAGAGAGTTGCAAGCCAACTTCCAGCTTCTATCCCATGTCTCCCCATAGTTCCAGAGGGGTTCTCTAAGGCAGGCAGCAAGGCTGAGAGGGACCAGGCTGCTATCAGGTGGAGCCTAAACCAAGTCTTCCCTGAAGTGGCTTCATGTCGGGATGAGAACACAGGAGGGTTGAGGCATGCTGAAGCCATGCACCAAGACACCTGTACTTGGGGACACTGTCATTACTCCTCACTCTCCCAGTAGCTGGGAAGGTCCCTGATGGTGCAGAGAGATCTGGCCTTTGACATGCAAGGCTCTCACCTTGAGCTGTGAAAGGCTTCTAACCAGAGATGACCCACACATAGACCCTGTCCAGCATTTTATAAACTCAGTTTGCTATACCAAGCCTTTCTCCTCTCACTTCAGAATCAGCCCAGTTTAGAGAGGAGGTGAGTCAGCATTGCTCACAAAGAACCTGGCTTCCATGAGACACTGACACAGTTTGCTGTAACATCTCCTTGGAAACCATCCCTGTGTCTGAATATTGGAGCATCGTGGCACTCTGGGTACATCAGAGACAGCTACTAACAAGAATCATAGATGACAAATCAAAGTGCTCACTTCAGGTGGCATTGCACACAAGATGCTTATTAGTAGTTTGCTTTTTATTGATTTTTCTCCCCTATATTTACCCTGCTGCCCACATGACTATGTCCTTCATCTACTCAAAATTAATTTAAAAAAAATCCATGTTGTGTTTTAACACTAGGGAATCTCATGATGACTTTATAATCAATAAGATTAAAAGCAAAGCAAATCATCTTCCAGGCCAATAACTACAGAAAATTAGCATTGTCATGTAATATTTAGAGTTCTTACATTCTTTTTAAAGTTGTTTTTCCTTGAATTAGAATTACAACACTTTCCCCTATTCTCTTTCCTACCTCCAGCTCCTTCCAGCTATCCTGAATTGAACTCCTCCCATACACCCTCTATCAAGTTAATTGCTTCTTTGTCTTCATTGTTGTTACATACATAATTGTGTGTGTATGTATGTATATGCACAAATGTATATATATATACACTCACACATATATATACATACATACACACATATATGTAAAATTTAATGACTCTGTTTTTGTTGTTGATCTGATACAGCTTCAAGACTGATCACACTGTTTTGGAGAACCAATAAGAGGGCTCATCCCGGGAAGAGGCTAATTCTCCTTCTCCCAGCAGTCATTAGCTGTCTGTAGTTCTTTGTCTCAAGGAGAGACCCTGTGATCTTTTTCACCCTTCCATGAAAGATGTTCATTGATAGTCACTGTTCTGGTCTTGTATATGCAGCTACTTCTAGGACAGACTACTTCACAGCAGACTTCCCGGCATCCTGGCCCTTACAATCTTCTTTGATGTTCCCTGATCCATAGATGTAGGCATTGTGATGTGGATGTATCCATTAGGGCTGGGCTCCCCACGATCTGTTCATCTCTGCCTTGTGTCCAGTTGTGGTTTTCTGTGATGCTCTCCATCTTCTGTAAAAAGAGGCTTCTTTGCTAAGGGGTGGGAGCTATACTTGTCTGTGGTGTAAGGATATGATTTAGAATGTAGTAAGGAATCATGCCGGTCTAGCAAAGTGATAGTAGTAGATTCTTTCCTAAGGTCCATGACCTCACTAGTCCTGGGAAAGGGACAAGTTTTCCAGGACCAGACACGGTTTCCCTACTGTTGAGTAGGTCTTAAGCTGTCTTAGACAGCTGTTGGCTGCCATTGAGGTGTGGGTGCCCTCCATTGCATGTTAATCATATCTTGCCATGTTGCTAATTGTCATGGTTCATAGGTGTTGCAGCTGGGTAGGGTTGCTTCATTGCTTCCCTCCCATGACAGCTTGTATAGTATTTTCTGGAACCATGGAAATTAGACCAAAGGAAAGATAATTTCAGGTGTAATCCAGGACTCAAGCAAGTCCTGTATCCTAACTGTATCTTCAGCAATAGTGGACAATTCTCAACCCCTTAGAGGCAACCAAGGGCTACATTGATTCTCTATATTGTTGGGAGAATCACTTGGACTGCCCTGATCAACTATTCAAAAGGAGATTTCTTGTGTTTGGTACTCCAGTACTGGGGCTTTAGTTAGTCTATGGTTTCTGTGAGGAACATGGTCAGCCCAGCTGGTTTAATTTATATATGTGTGTGTATGTATATATGTATGCATATATGAAATGTTTATAGGTATTTATATATAATAGATGAGAGAGAAATATAGAGTGATATGAATTATGAGTATGAATGATAAGTATAATTTTAGGTAAATATAAATAATATGATTCCTTGAAATTTTATCAAACAACTTTGCTGTTATTCATCCCTCATCCCTCCTCCTCCTCCTTCTGTATAGAAATCTACCATGTGACCCAGCTGTACCACTCCTTGGCATATGCCCAAAGGACTCAACATCCTACTCCACAGATACTTGCTGAACCATGTTCATTGTTGCCTTATTCACAATATCCAGGGAATGGAGACAACCTAAGTGTCTTTCAACAGATGAATGAATAGTGAAAACATGGCGCATACACACAATGGTATACTATTATACTGTAAAGAAAAATGAAATTTTCAGGTAAATGGATAGACCTAGAAAAGACTATATTGGGTGAGATAACCCAGACCTAGAAAGGCAAACACCATATGTGCTCACTCACTTGTGATTCCTTGCTCCAAATCCTCTGAAGTGAGCACACAACATATAGTAAACACACAAGGACTTCTTATGTTCTTAATCACCACATGGAAGGTAAGTATGCTCGGAGTGCAGTATATTCAATCTTATGAACAGCAACACTTTCAGCTGCTTATATCCCCCCAATTTAAGACAATCCCACCTTGATTAAAAATAATGACGCTTGTTACTCAAAGCAATTTCTAGTTAGTAGGAGGATAATTGCTTTCTCAGTATCACTCAGCAAACTATCCTGGAGAACACTCATCACCAGAAGCGTTCTCAAGATTCTGACTCTCAGCCACATACCCTTCCATAAAGGGAAGGCACTTCCTAGTCCTTGCCATATTAGAGCTGATTGACTCTTTGCTAAGATCTGAGTCTCCATTTTTTTCCTTTGATTTTATGTGTTGCTCATGATTTTCCATGGCTTATTGTGTTAAATTGATTTCTATTGCTGGCGTCCTCAGGAAAAGTAAGTCCTATTTACTTCCTACTTCATCAATAATTCTTTAGGCAAAATCCAATTAAAATGTTAGGAATGCAATGGATAGAGAACCAATATGGTCAGTAGCTTGCTGGGAAGCTACTCGACTCTTAAAACAGTGGCTAATTTGAGAGCCTGGAGGAGGGATCAGGAGGCTAGGTACAGCTCTTGCAGAGGACCCAAGTGCAGTAGTTCCCAGCACCCGTGTCAGGTGACCCACAAACACTTGTGAGTCCAGCTCCAGGGGATCTGCTACCCTCTTCTGAACTCTGTGGTCACCTGCACTCACACACACTCCCACCACACACATATGCACATAATTAAAAATAAAAATGAATCTTAAAAAATACAAATGGCACATAATAACATTGAAAAAACTATTATCCGATTTGAAATTTAGTTTTAGCTTTAAATAATGTATGTGTGGGTGGGTGTGGTGTGGGTGTGTGGTTTTGTGTGTGTGTGTGTGTGTGTGTGTGTGTGTGTGTGTGTGTGGGTGTGGGTGTGTGGTGTGGGTGAATGTGACAAATACTTCTTTGTGGAAATGTAATGTGCGCTGCTACATATACTCCAGGCACTGGGCTAAGGATTGGGGTAAGCTAACTTCGTTATCATAGTATCTACCATGTTCACAATGGACACGCCCAGGTTTATAATGTTAAGGGACTAGATTAATAGCGTTTGTTGTCATGGTTTCTGCAGATCGTTTGACTCTCGTTCTCTCACATTCCAAAAAAGTGCCCACACTCTTTACCTCTTTACACACACACACACACACACACACACACACACACACACACACACCAAAGAACTTGAAATAGGGACAAGAGGAAAAAGCAGCCACTTTCAGAATAGCTAGTCTTTAATCTCTGTACAGTTTGGGTCAACTAAATGAAAAACACATTTTTTTTTTGGCCTGGAATCTTTACCCTTTAATTGTAGGAATCGACAATAACGCATGAGGAATGCAGCCCACAGATTTCTAAGCTGTTTACCTTAACATCAAAATATCACATGCCAGAAACTGCTTAAGAGTCTGAGCTGCCACAGTCTCTTAAATCCCGGGTTACCCCACCTGCACCCCTGCCCCATCCCAAACTACTTTCTGTTACAGAGTGATATTGAAGTGTCAAACATGAATTTGATTTAAAACTTTCTCCTGATTAGAGATAAACAGGTTGTAAAATATGTGATAAAATTGTTACCCTTCATATGTATGCATCTGGAACACCAGAGCTCCAGTGAGCTCGGCTGGGTTTGGCACCTTCCTTGGCCTTCTCCCCAAATATCTCCCCTCCTTCCCATTGGTGATAACATTTACAGGATCAAATCCATGTCTGAAAGGGAATTCAAAAGAGTTTACCACCTTTCAAATTTAAAAGCATAATCATTTGTTTTATAAAACAAAGTGCCTGGAGTTCTGAGGATCCCCTGACATTCAATAAAGATGTGCCCTGGTTACTCCCAGCTCCTTGTCTATGAAGTACAGAGAGTACTGTGCAGACGGCAGAGAAGAGTGAGTGCACATTGTGGAAGAATCTGGACAGGACAGGATCAGGATCTTTGGGGACCCAGAGGAAGACTACTGTCCCCGATTAGCTGGTGGAGGTGGGAAAGGGAAGGCTTCCTAGAAGTGATACTTCTAAGCTAAGAGGTAAAGGGCAAGCGGGATCGTACTAGGTGAAGAAAACAAGGGATCTGGGAGAAAGATTTGGAAGAAAGCATTTCATGACAAAGGGAGCATGTCAATAAAGACCAAGAGATAGGAGACAGTGCAGGGGGATTCTAAAAACAATGCACAGGCATTTTAACACTGAGGGCAAAGGTCTTCATTCTCAAACATGGATGCACGGAATATGAATCCCAGATTACAAAACATCCAGCACTGGCTTTGTCTGTCTGGCTAACACTTACTAGTGTTTGACAAAATCACTGAGACTGGCGAAGGGGCCCTGAAGCACTCTCTGCAGGTGTCAACGTCTCCACAGCCAACAAGGCTGTGATACCCCTGACCAGTGTCAGCTACAACTAACTATTCCAGGCTTCTGAGGCTTGCTGATTGGTCATGGTTTGTCTTTTGGTGTCATTCTTAACACACGTGAACATGTCTTTAGGTGAACAAAATGAACTTAAAATGTGTTTTTTAGAATGAATGGGGAGTCTGAATTAGGATTATGTGAAGAAGCAGAAGAGAAACGTATTGGTTCTCTTGTTTTTCTGGAAGAAATGTGTGTTCAGGGTTCAGAAGAGAAAACCTCTCTTTCAAACCCTTGAGGGAGTGGGGTGGGTAAAAGAAATCCTTTCTAAAGGAGGCTACAAGGTAAGTGCTAAGTGCTGGTCATAGCAGGTGTAGGGGACCAGTTACAGGGGTTCATGCCTTCCCTTAGCATTGTGCGACGGGCAACAGGCTGCCTTTCAAAATTAGCGACACCGCTGCCCACCTGACAACTCACTCACATCTATGGCAGCAAACAGTGGCTGGGGCCTCTCCTCTGGACAGAGGAACTCACTGTGCCCACTCAAGTGCCATCTCCCACTCAATCATACAGCCAAACCAAGCAAACCCACTTCACCAACAGAAGACGCTTTCAGATTAGAGGGCCAAAGCAAACATTTGCTCTTTTATATAAAAGAGAATTTTGAACATCAGCCAAGTGGCCCAGATTTCCCTTTAATGGAACTTGACTTCACTGTGGCATGTTTCCCCCCTAGTGTCACATAACACAGGACAAACAAACAAGGAGACAAACCCCAAGACAGTATCTTTGAGCATCTGATACCTACCAGGCACACGCACTTTTGTCTTCTCTGGCTTATTTACTCCTCACCCTCACACCATAGTGCTACTCTCTCCCTGTTTGATGGAACAGCAGCTGAGGGACAGGGTCAATGGATCATTTGGTCTGCATGGCTTCTGGAGAGAGGCAGAAACAGGAAGTTCTAGAACAGTGGCCTTCTAGAGCCCATGCACATGTAATTATACCACACCATGAACAGAATGGGGAAAGGAAGTTTGGGGGGGACCACATGCAACATCATCCTTGAGGGTTGGCCTCTGATTAAAAACTGTTGGATGCATCTGAGAAGTATTTTTGAAAGAGAAGAAATAAAAGGCCTCTCTAATGAGTAAAACTCATATTTCAACAATACATTCCTTAAAACAATTTTTAAAAACGTAATACATCCTGGAAATAGTCCCAAATGACGTCCTAATTGTTTCAAGACATTTCTGATGTAAAAACACAACACACATTGACAGTTGTTAGATTTTAAAGCCACAGTGATGCGCTTTAATGAGCCGGAACCCTTCACATCAGCCAGTGGATAGAGCTACAGGAGCTGCAAGGAAGAGGCCCTCTGCTGGGAAGCAGGCTGGTGTCTACATCCACCCTGACAAAATAAACTGGGTCAGGCTGGGTGATACAAGGCATGGAGCCTAGGTCAAAACGTCAAGGGAATTTTGTCCACTCAAGGACGAAAGATAACTTGCTAATGAAACACACTGGGCAACCAACTCATTTAAAGAGCCTGGTAGAGGAGGATAGGATGGGGAGGGATAACTAACACTGAAGACCTTTGAAAAAGTCAAAGGGAAATTAACTGTTCTGGAAGCTTCTTCAATTACACACAGATGTAAAGAGTTCAAATTCTACATTGGGGGAGATAATGCTTCTCCTAGATAAATAGGCTATCAAATTAAAAAGTTTAGTGTTTGTACTTTGCAGGGTATTTTGACTGCTCTTGCTTATCTTCTAGAACTTGATGGTAAGACCCCACTGATAAGACACCACATATCACACCACCATTTTCAATAGCCACAACACAGGGATAACCAAAGGGTCCACTAGGAATGAGTGGATAAAGAAATTATGATAAGTAAATGGTGGAGTATCAGGCAACCTAAAAAAAAAGGAAATCCTACCCTTTGCAACAATATAAGTAAAATAAGAGGGCATATGCTGAGTAAAATTAGTCAAACATAGAAACGATAAATATTTCAGAATTCAATGTATATAATATAAATTCTTAGAAATGGAGTGGAAGGCAAATGCCAGGAGCTATGGTTGGGAAAATAAGAATGTTGCTCAATGATAAACTTGAAATGATAACTGGACTAAGTTCTAGACGCCTAAGGTATAGCATAATAACTTTGTATAATATTAACATATTATACAAAGTAAATAAATACGAAGACACCATTTACAGCATTCCTCCAGGTCCTCTGACTCTTAGACCCTCTCTGCCTCCTCTTCCATGATGCTCCCTGTGCCTCGGGTGTAGGATGGTGTTAACAGATGTCCATTTAGAGATGGGCACTCCACGGTCACTTGTTTTCTGCACTTTGACCAGCTCTAGTTCTCTGCAGTTACTCCTTCTCCAAAAAGAAACTTTGTGGACAAATAGTAAGAGATACACTAACTTATGGGTAGAAGGATAAGTGTCTAGGATCAGTTGGACACTATATCAATTTAACAAAATGATAGCAGTAGGTTCTCCTCAAGGGCTTATAACCTCTCCAGCCATGGCTCTTTGCAAGGTTTACAGTACCAGCATGACTGCTCTCCTTTTGAGTGGGCCTTAGGTCCAGTCAGACAGCTGTTGGTTACATCCCAGATGTTAATGCCATTGTTGCACCCTTGGGTACAACATATCCTGTCAGGTTAGTCATTACTGCAGTCTTAAATTTACAGCTGAGTAGGAACAGAGTTGCCTCTTCTTCCCAGGCAGCCTACGTGGTATCTTCTGACACTATGATAGCTGGTCATCAGGGAGGAGGCATTTAGGTTAATACCAGCTAGATTTCTCCAAGTCCTTTATCAAAATATATGATGTCTCCAGCAATAGGGCCCTACTTTCAAATTCTGGCAGACAACTAAGAGCAATGGAAATAGCCTGTGTTATTTTGGGAGTCTCTCCAACCACCCTGACCAACAATTTTAAGGGAGTCATCCCATGCTAGGCATTGTGTGTTGTTTTGATAGTCTATAGCTTCTTGGCAGAGCATTATCTCCCGCATGTGGGGTGATTCCAATTAAACATATACATACATATTTAAGAAAGCTTATAAAATAGGCTTCCTTATGGCTTTTCCAAGCATCCTTGGTGTTATTTACATGTATACAACGCTTTACCCTTCCCTTTCTCACTTAAGTCCCCTGCCCCGTTTGCCTCCCCCTTCCATAGTATCTGTGTTCTACCATCCCCCTCGCCACAGCTCCTCTTTCTGCCCCGCTCTCCAATGGTCCCTTTTCCTACTTTTCTTCTTTAGTCAACTCCAAGTTAAGCCCCAATTATCCATGCATACTTCAGTCCTTTGCTTTCTTTTGCATGCATAATTAATTAATCCTCAAGCTTATTAAAATCTGAAAGATATATAGATATATACACACACAGCTATCATTCCCCTGCAGCATGCAGTGCCTAAAAGAGTCACCATTAATAAGCATATTCTTGGTACCTGGATCTCAGCCCCACACTTGCTACACTTCCAGTAATAATTTGTTTGGGGTAATTTTGCTATGGAAGTGTGTTGTGTGATAGGTGTCTGACACCTCTGAAGGCCAATTCTAAACTCCTCTGGAAACTATTTTGTAAAAAGAGAAACAGTCTTGAGGAAGGATTACCAAGGGGAATTTTGGAAGCTAGCCGCCCAATTAGGCAACTTTTCTTCTCCAAGGACCTGTAACTTTTGCTCACAGTTTCAGTATTTATATGGACATGACTCTCACACGCTAACATTTTTAGAAGAAATTTAGCTCCATCAGAGATCTGGGTTCAGTGACAACCATATTGGTCTCCTTGGAAAGCAAGAATCCTCCTAGGAAAAGACAGGGGTCCCACCCTTAATCACACTGCCAGTCTCTTCTCATGAGTAAGATTGCTACCAGGACAGGGAACCACAACCTTTGTTCTAAATGTAGAAGATGAAGGAGAAAGAGGGAGAGGAGAGAGGAAGAGAGTGGAGGGGAAGAGGCTGGAGAGAAGGTTTCTGACTGAAAATTTAGGCAAGGATGAGAGAGATAAAGAGAAATGAGCTAATATGGAGAGGTCAGCAAAAGGACACAGCCTGGGGAGCACCTGGCAGCTGGGTAGAGGCAAGGAGACAAGGGCTCTTGTCCACTTCACCCTTTGGCCATGTAAAAAGGGCAGAGACCAGTGAAGCAGGAAGAGCTGCGTCCAACCTCTTCCTCCATGGCTTTCCAGCCCAAAGGTCCTGGGCATTGTACTTTGCTTCTATGAAGCTTGTTTTCACCTGTAAAATCAAGTTAATGATCCCTACCTCACAGTGCTATTATCATATCCCAGCTGGAGTGGTCCACCATCCTAGAAGGGATACATTGGTCTTAAGGTAGATTGCCTTGAGATGTCTATGACTGAACTCTGGTTCTTCTATAATTTAGTTGTCTTGAAAGCCTGAGGGTAAAGCTACACTGTGGTGTTATTTTATTTGTGCTGAAATGTGGTGATATTTTATTTGTGTGCATTAATAAATAAAGCTTGCCTGGAGATCAGGGGGGAAAGGCCAGCCATTTCAAGTAAACAAGAAGTCAGGCAGCACATGCCCTTAATCCCTTAGCAGGCAAGATCTCTGTGTGTTCAAGGCCACACTAGGGAACAAAGCCAAGCGTGGTGACACACACCTTTAATCCCAGTACCAACCACAGAGACCTGGAGGTCTGTACAGTGACAGAGTTGTGTAGGAAGAGGAAGTGAGGTAGCCAATGAGAGGGCAGAAAAGCAAGGCATATAAGCCTGGGTAGACAGGAAGTTGTGTTCTTTAGAAGCTGTGGATTTGGTGAGGTGAGGTTAGCTGGTGGCTGTCATATTTCCCTGATCTGTCTAAGGCTTTTACCCAAATTTCTGGCTCCGTGTTTTTTATTTAATAAGACCATTTAGAAATTTGTCTACACCACACCCCTGAGAGTCAGGGTGGAGCTTCCCAGAGGGAATGAGCTTCCTGGTTGAGACTTTTTGGACCAAGCCAAGGTCAGTCCTGAGATAAGGTATCCAGACAATGGAGGTAGGTGGCTGGAGGTCTTCTTAGGGGGCATCTCATCCTATGCTGAGGTATAAGAAAGCTTTTGACAGTCAGTCTTGGGGGGGTTTGTTAGAAGGCATATTTTAGGGTACTTTTGCTGGTCAGAAGAAAGATGATCCCTTCAAGATGGTGCCGCAAGGCAGTGTGGCAGGGGGAGTCAGTTCCAGGCCTCCTTATGCACATTGTGGCAGACAGCCTTCGTTTTATTTCCGCTGCCAGTCATGACTTCCCTGAAGCCTTTCAAAAGATTGAAGCCTACTTGTGACCATTCTTACAGACAAATGGCACTAAGGGAAGGATCAGGGGAGAGAAGGGGAGAGTGACAGCCAGAGAGAAGCAGGGCACGTAGTTCCTGGCAGGAAGTAAGGGTGGTATTCCAGGGCCTGAGCTGTCTGTGACTACCAGGAAGGAGTGTTGGGCCCGTGTTTGTTGCTCCACGATGCCTCAAAGGAGAAGGAGCCATTCTGACCCAAACTGGACTTTATGCAGCCATTTAAGAAGAAGAATATACTCCTTTTAACTGACACATTTTATAGTTTCTAGTCTAGAATAAAAAATGTTAGTCCATTGTTTTCCAGCAAAAGACTGAAAATTTTTCACTTTGTTCTTTGTGTCTGAAGGAGAACTGTCCTCCACAGGCACATACTTAAACACCCGTTTCCCAGCAGGGATCAGGCTTTGAGGTGGGGCTTAGCTGAGGAAGTGGATCAGTGGGGATGGGCCTTGAGGGTTCCTAGCCCAGGCCTAGTTCCTGTCCTCTTCCTCCTTCCCCTTCTGCTTCTAACCCCATGCTTTCCCCACTGGGCCTCACAGCAGCTAACCAACAGAGTATTTTCTTAATGGAGTGAATGGCTGTAGAGACAGAGAAGAAAGCATTTAGGGAGGAAGGTTATCACTGGCCCTGGTGTAGCTAAGGCAAACTTCAGAGCTTAAGATAATTTAGCAAATTAAAATACATGTATTATATGGGCACATTAGATTAAACCCATATATATATGTTCAACAACTGCCATGTTCAGGGTCCAATATACAAATTGATAAATACTATGTAATGGGATACATTCAATTAAAATAACTCTAGCCTTTATTCAAGTTCTTTGTGTTTGTGTGTATGTGTGTATAACACCTAACTAAATCTGTGGTTTTCAGCTCCAAGTTTTTGGCAAGAATCTCCCAACTCCCCCTTCTCCAGTCCTCCCTAATTCTCAGGGGTGTAGTGCTCCTCTCATTATAGAAGCCCTCCATGAAGCATCTAGCCTCAGTCCTCACTGCCTGGGGCTGACAGGTCACAAAAGCTCTCAGGTTAATTACCCTAGGTATCTAGCTTCCGGGGAAGAAAACTGAATTTCTCCACTCATCTGGCTGTGACCACCCTGTCATCATCCAGCCACAGCCTTTCAAGAGAAGCAAGTCTTCCTATTTTGTCTGGGACACCTCTCTCCTGTAGACTCAACACCAGGTCTCAGTAAGAGCCACCTATGGACCTGCGAGGGTCATGCATGGTGGTGAGGGATTCCGATTTGCCCCATAAAGCTCTAGAGCTGGGGTCATAGCGTTTTCCCTTTTGTGACTTAATCAACTATCTAACCTCCTGGGCTCTATACAGAATGATTTTCCTGGTCAACCTACCTGGTTGTTGACACACTCTGTTTCAACTTATCATGGCCAATGTGCCTGGCAACTGACTCACACCTTACCCTTCTTGAAGAGTGGAAGGAAGAATGCCATCCCCCGTCTGCTTGATTAGAGTTCATTCTGTAGGAACTCATTCTCTGGTCAGAAGCTCTGTTTATAGGCAGAGCAAAGCAACACTGCATTTCAGTTTTCTTCAGATCTCATCTGTCAATAGCATGTGATTGTAGAAACTGAGCTCCGATGCCTGCACCCTACAGTCCCACAACACCCTGGCCATAGTTCCTGGAGCAGACCCCAGCAAGAGCTTCTGCTCATCCTCTGGGCCAGTTTGATTCTCTTAGGCACAGACAAGCACTTTCCATGCCAGTGATGGTGGTTGGAAAACACCTTTTGACTCCTCCCTCTCACCCCCCAGCTACCTTTTCCAAGGACTTGATGCCCCAAACCTTTCTTTCCACACAGCTGGCCCTCCCTCCAGGACACAGCTCTCAACAAGCATCTGCCTTTCTGACAGGAAGGTGAAAAATGCACGCACACATACACACACACATACACACACACAAACACCCCCCACACACACACACACTAATGAGGCTCCCAAATTGGCAAAGTCCTATGTTTCCTTCGTAAAATCACAATAACCGGCTTTGGTGAACTATGTTTCAGAGCTGCTTGTGGAGGATGAGTTGTTTAATCACCTCTGAAGGCAATCTGTCTGCTAAACTTCACACACCCTTAAGATATCTACATTCTTAGCCAGAGATTCTACTGAGAGCAAGTTCCTTGTGATTCACAGAAAATATAAACTAAAAACATCAACTTTACTAGTAGATAAGGAAAGCTTAAATTAAAGCACTATGGTTTTCTGTTTTCATTCACCCGATTGTAAAAATGCAAAGGACTGATATAATAGGAAGGGTGTGGGGATATGGGCACTTTAAAAAACTTATGTGTATGTGTGCATGTCTGTGTGTGTGTGGAAGGGTATGTGCATACGAGTGCAGTGCCCATAGAGTTCAGAAGCAGGTGTCAGGTTTCCTGGAACTGGAGTTGCAGGAGGTTGTGAAGCATCTGGCATGGGTGCTGGGAACCAAACTTGGGTCCTCTGAAAGAACAGCAAGTGCCCTTAACTGCTGAGCCACCTCTCCAACCCTGAAATGGGCACTTTTATACACAGTTTGTTTAAATATAAATTAGCCCAGCACTTCAAGAAAATTATTTAGTATTATATATTAAAAATATACCTTTCCTGATACGGTGCATGCATACAACACTACTGTCTTTATCCCCACCCCCACCCCACCCCCAGCCCTGCTGGCCTGCAGGTCTGTGTGGAGCCTCATTGTAGGTTTCTGTTCTGCAGGATGGAGTTTGTGAAAGTTGTCAAGAATAAAGCCTACTTTAAGAGATAACAAGTGAGATTTAGAAGGCAGTGAGAAGGTAAAACTGACTTCTGTGATCGGAAACAATTGGTGATCCAGGACTAAAATAAATACAACACACCTAAATACAGGATGATAGTTCATGTATTAGAGATATCATCTGCCAGTGTCTTAATTAGTGTTTCTATTGCTGTGACAAAATACCATGACCAAAAGGCAAGTTGGGGAGAAAAAGGTTTATTTGGCTTATACTTCAGCAGTGCTATTCATCACTGAAGGAAGTCAGGAACAGGAACTAAAACAGGGCAGGATCCCAGAGGCAGGAGCTGATGAAGAGGCTATGGAGGGGAGCTGCTTACTGACTTGCTCAGCTCACCTTCTTATAGAACCCAGGACCAGCAGCCCAGAGATGGTACCACCCACCATGGGCTGGGCCCTCCCCCATTGATCACTAAATGAGAATACATTATACAGATGGATCTCAAGGAGGCATTT
Organism: Peromyscus aztecus; assembly: GCA_902168405.1. Taxonomy (NCBI): domain Eukaryota; kingdom Metazoa; phylum Chordata; class Mammalia; order Rodentia; family Cricetidae; genus Peromyscus; species Peromyscus aztecus. The sequence goes on from CABHPQ010124013.1 coordinate 17,998, forward strand.
CCTCATCTGAGACTCCTTCCTCTGATGACTCCAACTTGCGTCAAGTTGACACACAAAACCACCCTGTACAGCCAGATTGCATATGCCTGTATAGACAGGGATATGATAGTCTGAGCAGCATATCACATGAACTGCCAAAATGCAGTGTGAAAATTGGCCTGACAAATTATGTGGCTGACCTGCTGCTGACCCACAGGCTTCTCAGGAGGTTCGGCATGGACAAAATCTATGAAGGACAGGTGGAGGTGACTAGAGATGAATACAATGTGGAAAGCATTGATGGTCAGCCTGGTACTTCACTTGCCATTTGGATGCAGGTCTTGCCAAACTACAACTGGCAATAAAGTTTTTGGGGCCTTGAAGGGAGCTGTGGGTGGAGGCTTGTCTATCCCTCACAGTACCAAAAAATTCCCTGAGTAGGATTCTGAAAGCAAGGAGTCCAGTGCAGAGGTCCATTGGGTCAGAATGTGGCAGACTACCTGTGTTATCTAAGGAAGGAAGACGAAGATGCTTGTAAGAAACAGGTCTCTCAGTACATAAAGAACATCATGACTCCAGACATGATGGAAGAGATGCATACGAGAGCTCATGCTGCCATCCAAGAGGATCCAGAATCTCTAGTCTCACCCCAGATCTACTAAGACAACTTGAGAAACAAATGACAACTTTATGATTTAAAAAAAGAGATCAGGACTTGAGAATCTTAAGATGTGAGATGATGTGTTCAAGGCCTCACAGCCACCTCAGTAGTAGAGAGACAGGGCCACTGGCCTAATGGTCTCTCACTATATCTTCTAGTTCTTCACCACATCAGCAAACTGGTTACCTGGCTGTATACTATGTGGTAGCCTCATTCCATTCCTTTTTTGATCTAGTAATGTTTACATAGATACTTTAGTCTCTAGGTTTTTACTGCACTTAAATTATTCTTGTGAGGAACAGCTGAAAGGCAATGAGTAAGTTCAAAATCAGCTTCCATCCCCCAACTTCACTGAATTGACCTTTCCTAATCCCTTGGAAGCTTCTTACATGCCCACTGAAATTTCTCTTTTGTTTTAGTACATATTTGCTATCCATCACCAGATGTGATAGAAATCATGGCCCAAATGAGAAATAAAAGGCTCAGTATGTCTGTCTAGAGGCTCCACAGAAACCTCTTTTCTGCCTGCTCTTCTTCCCTCTGATCTGGGTTCTCTTTGGTTTTGGTCCCATGGTCATTCATTTTCATCAAAGGTTTAATTATGTTCCAGGATTCTGATCATTGGTTTATTAAATGTTGAAGCTCATGAACACAGAATGATGATTTCTCAGTAATGAGCTTCATTCGGAAGGACAGGAGAGGGTCAAGCCTGGTATAATCTCCAAGAGTTTGACATCAGCCGTTTCATCTCTAGCAGGCTTAATCATGGTTTTGGCTTCTCAAGCACTCGACCTACTGGATTGTCTAAGGTCAAAAAGGGATGCCCCAAATTAATTTTATAGACACATGGCTGCTAGTAGTTTACAGTGTTTGCTCATAATATTAAAAATAGCTCCTTTGATTTTCTCCTCAGATTATAAAACCAAAATATGTTAGCTTGAAATGATAGGAGTAGCATTCTATTGTAAGAGAAAAATAAACAGGCACTACCATGTTTATAAGACAAGAAAAAAATCTTGGAGAAAACCTGCATTAAAAACAAACAAAACATTACAGCTGAGGATGGGTGGAGAGAGAGTGATCTGGGAGCAGTTAGGAGAAGAGAAAGAATATGAAAAAATACCTATTTATGTAATTTTTTAAATAAAAAGGAAAGAAAATAAAAACATTTCCCATCTAAAGCAAAAACACCCTCACAAATACAAGACTGAATGTGTACTGAATGAATCATATTCCACAGACTTAGTGTCTCCGCTGTATAAAACATAATTTTAGGTATTATGAGGAGTCAAAATTGGTTCCCTGATGGAGTTTCCAGTACAAGCCAAGAGATAAGAGAAATTGTGAACACTCTCAGTGTGGGACAATGATGAGAGGCCTGCCATCTTTGAGTAAGGGGTTTATTCAGAGAGGCCCATTTACATGTGGACATCAGGAAAGGTCAAAAGTAATATTTTATGTTAGCTTTTGAGTATAGATTTTGAAAAACTTTATACTCTACTTATTTTTTAATTAATTAATTTATTTATTTATTTTACATCCTGACTGAAGTTTTTGCTCCCTCCTCTCCTCTCATCCTGTCCCCTCACCTTGCCTCCCCCCTCCCCCCATCCACTCTTCTGTTTCAGTTCAGAAAGGGGCAGGCCTCCCATGGATATCAACAAAATATGGCATATCAATTGCAATATGACTAAACATTTCTCCTTGTATTTAGGCTGGGCAAGGCAATTCTGTATGAAGAATAGGTTCCCAAGAGCCAGCCAAAGCATTAGGGACAGCCTCGGCTCCCATTGTCAGGAGTTCCACAAGTAGACCAAGCTACACAACTGTCACATATATACAAAGAGCTTAGGTTGGTCCCATGCAGGCTCTCTGGTTGTTGGTTCAGACTCTCTAAGTTCCTATGAGCCAGGTTAGTTGTTTCTGTGGGTTTTTTTTTTTGTGTGGTGCTGTTGACCCCTCTGGCTTCTACAATCTTTACTCCCTCTCTTTAGCAGGATTCCCTGAGCTTGGCCTAATGTTTGGCTGGAGGTCTCTGCATCTGTTTCCATCAGTTACTGGATGAAGGCTCTCTGATGACAATTGGGGTAGTCACCAAGATGATCATAGGGGATGCCCAGTTCAGGTTATGTATCCACTATTGCTAGGAGTCTTAGGTGAGGTCACCCTTGTAGATTCCTGGGAGTTTCCCTTACATCAGGTTTCTATCTGTCCCCCAAGAAGCCCCCTTTTCCAGTCATCTCTTTCAGGATTCTCCTCCACCCACCCTCCAACCTGATCCCTTAAGTTCCCATCCCCACCCACCCTGAGTCCACCCAGGAGATCTCTATTTCCCCTTCTCAGGGAGATCCATTCATCCCACCTTGGGCCATCCTTGTTACCGACTCTCTCTGAGTTTGTGGATGGTTATTCTTTACTTTACAGTTAATATCCAATTATCAGTGAGTACATACCATGTTTGTCTTTCTGGGTTTGGGTTACCTCACTCAAGATGATTTTTTCTAGTCCCATGCATTTGCCTGCAAATTTTCTGATGTTATTGTTTTTAACAATTGAATAATACTCCATTGTATAAATGTACCACATTTTCTTTATTCATTCTTCAGTTGAGGGGCATCTAGGTTATTTTCATGTTCTGGCTATTACAAATAAAGCTGCTATGAACATAGTTGAGCAAGTGTCCTTGTGATATGATTGAGCATCTTTTGGGTATATGCCCAGGAGTTAGGTATTGCTGGGTCTTGAGGTAGATTGATTCCAAGTTTTCTGAGAAACTGCCACATTGATCTCCAAAGTAGTTGTACAAGTTTGCATTTCCAACAGCAATGGAGGAGTGTTCCCCTTGCTCCACATCCTCTCCAGCATGAGTCATCATTTGTGTTGTTGATTTTAGACATTCTGACAGGTGTAAGATGGAATCTCAGAGTCATCTTAATTTGCATTTCCCTGATGGCTAAGAATAATGAACATTTCTTTAAGTGTTTCTTGCCATTTGAGATTCTTCTGTTGACAATTCTCTGTTTAGGTCTGTATCCCATTTTTAAATTGGATTACTTGTTTTGTTTTTTTTTTTTTTTTTTTTGACGTTTAGTTTCTTGAATTCTTTGTATATTTTAGAGATCAGCCCTCTGTCAGATGTGGGGTTGGTGAAGATCTTTTTCCCATTCTGTAGGCTGCCATTTTGTTCTATTGAAAGTGTCCTTTGCCTTACAGAAGGTTTTCAATTTCATGAGGTCCCATTTAATTAATGTCTGCACTACATGTGCTGTATTCAAGAAGTTGTCTGCTGTGCCAATGAGTTCAAGGCTATTCCCCACTTTCTCTTCTATCAGGTTCAGTGTAACTGGATTTATGTTAGGTCTTTGGTCCAAGACTCTACTTATAAATGCAAAAAATACAACTATAACAAATAGGCTTTCTAATAAACTGAAACATTCAGAGATATATTTAAAAAACAAAAAGCAAACAAACAAAAGCAACAACATTAAGGATACCAACTGGCTATCCAAAACCAAATGGTCAGCACTGAACATATGCATACAAGTAACATTATACATACAGAGCAGGTTATATTTATGTATTTAGGAATATATATGTGTATATATATGTATGTCTGTTTGTATATATATATGCATGTATGTATATGCATGCATATATATACATATACATCCATGCATATAACAACAATAAATGAGGGTAGGGGAGGAGAAGGGAAGGGAAGGGGAGGGGAAGGGAGGGGGAGGAAAGGGGAGGGAAGGGGAGGGGAAGGGGAGGGGAGGAAAGCCTTTCTTCCCTTCATGTGACTCTTCAACATCTGTCTCTAATCCCATATGAAGCCTGACTCCTGCTTGACTTCTGTAAGACTTAAGACTTCCTCCTAATTAATTTCTTTTGTCCAAACAAATTTTAATACAGATTTTGTTTGTTTTGTGTCTGGTACCATGCTACCAGGTGATCCTTGACTGAACACCTGGCAGGAGCAAGGCTGAAGGAAAGTTATGCTTTCCCACCAAATCCAAGTTGAAAGAGACATAACATAGCCATTTTAGTAGGAAGTATGGGACCTATTGTACCCTAAGTCAAATGCAGGAATCTTTGTCAATATTGGATATACCCTCCAAGTGTGAAGATCAGGAACTATCTGTTTTCAATAAATTATTTCCCATGAGACAGAAAAAACAAAAACCAAAAAACCACAAAGCCTCACCTGTGGCTTTATCTCTAGGGTGAAGAAAGCCACCAGAAAAATAAACCAACTCCTGGTCTGCTATCATGGAAAGAGGGCTGACTTTAGAATCAAAAAGGGCTGGCATATATCTTTCCATGTGCCTACTGTGTGGCCTTGGAAAATTGAGCCTCAGTTTTAACCATGTAAGCTGAAACCAACTGTGTTATTGTGGGGACTAGAGGAATAACAGAATACATGCACATGGAAAATAGGGCCAAAGGTGTTAGTTCTCCCCAAACTCTCGGCTCCTTCTCTTGTCTTGGTTCAGGAATCAGGATTCTTTGATCCCTGTATTTTCTAACATTGAGGCTGTTCTTCAGTTTTTCTGATGCCATAGAGTACAAGCAGAGCCCCACATGAGACCATGAGGACCTAGACAGAAAAAGCACCAGGAGAAAGTGACACAGCCCTGGAGTGTGGGACAGTAGAAAAGCTGACTACATGTATGGAAGAATCCTTAGACTGTAAAAGCTATCAGAGAAAGAATTTAAGACCAATCATTGAGATCTTTTATGACTGCAAATATCAACTCTGCCAAATAGCTAAATCGCCGGGTTGTTTGGAGACTCGGCCCTAGCTAATGTCATGAAGTAGATTCCTAAACTGCTTGTACATTAGCTAATGCATTTTCCAAGTATAGTTTTCCAAGCTGACAATACAGCCACTTATAATGTAATGTTGATTAAACATGACCATATATTGAAATTGTATAATTATAAAAACTGACCAATCCTCTCTCTGAAGAACTTATAAGCCAGTATGAATTGATTAAGAGATATATTCACACATACACTTGAGAGACAATCAGGGAAAGCAATTAAAAAATTCAATTATGAATAAAATTACAGATTAATATGAAGCAATATGATGTTCTTTTATAGAGCAAATGGAGAAATTTTTTACCCTTAATTTCAAGATCATTCATTCTAAAAAGAACAACAGGCTCCTGGAAGGATTAATACTGGGTTCATCTTGTAGAAGTAGGAAGTTGGACTAAATTGGAGGTATTATTATTATTATTATTATTATTATTTTAATTGTGAGATTAAAATAATAGCCTTTAATGGCTGAACCATCTCTCCAGCCAATTTTTTCTTTTTCTTTCTTTCTTTTTTTCTATTACATCATAATCCATGTCCTTTGGAATTGAGTCAACCCTTAACAATAAATTTGGCTGATTTATTGATGCATTTATTGGTTTATCCATTAATTTATACAACAAGAAGTGTCTTATACTATATTCCAAACACTGGGAACACACAGAGGAAAAAGCAATAAGCCTTTGCACACACAGGAGTTTGTGGATAAGATAGACTTCATTATGTGTTGGTTAATGAGAGAGAGAGAGAGAGAGAGAGAGAGAGAGAGAGAGAGAGAGAGAGAGAGAGATGCTGAGCCTGGCTAGGGCTTTTGAAACTTCAAAGCCCACCCCAGAAATGTTGAAAGTACCAAAGTCCTTGCACTCACAGATAAGCACTAGGAAAACCAGAAATGTTAAACAAGCAGGATTGTGTTTTCAACAGGAGAGATGTAGAACCCATTTTTTCTACCAAGAAGGCTGGGGATGGAGGTGGTTAAGAGTCTGGTGACCTCTACTATCTGTGAGGCCAGGTCATTTAAAGCTCCCACAAGCAGAACCTGAGGTGGCTAATAGCCTAGGTGACCAAACCTCCACCACCAGGACTGGAGGTAGCTAATAGACCAACTGAGAACACACGAGATCCTCCCCAGGCCCTTAACATAACACATGAGCCTATCTCTAGACCCATCTTCATGGCAGCAGTGACATGTACTTTGAAAAGAGTTTCAATGTAATTATGCCTCATTGTACACATGGGATTGTGTTATACTAGGAAACTTTTTTTCAAATTGTTCTGTGCTTAAATATGCTGCTGTCAGACTCTAGAAATTTGAACCAACACTGGCTAAGAAATTCATGTTGAACCAAACTCTCTTTTTGCCTCACATGGATCATTTCTCTGCCAGCCCTGGTATTTGTAATGACACATTTCTTTCAAAAAGGGCATATGTACTCCAACAAGACCATACCTAAGTCTTCTCAAATAGTGCTGCTCCCTGATAATTAAGCATTCAAATATATGAGCCTTTGGGGGGCCATTCTTATTCAAACTACCACAGTAACTGACAGCTTCTGCCAATGAAGATGGAGCTTGCTCAGTAAGATGTCCAATGTCGAAAACAGAGGGCCTTATTATTATGCAGGATTGCTTTCATCTTAAGTAGAAAGCATTTATTCTATCAAATATGATATTGACACTGACTGCAACAAAAGAGAGACGTCAGTCTGTGATGTGCAGGTATAGGATTCTGAAAAATTCTTCTGCATTTGAAAACATTGATGACAACACCCAGTAAAACTTCTTTTTATTGTATTAATGATGTCTCCATTTTTTTCCAAGGCAGGTATTTGTGGAAGTCCAAATTACTCAGGGTCTGAGAATCTGAGCTTGCTTTAACCAGCAGGGCTGCATAAGGAGATGATTTGATCACGGGCGTGGTTACCAGGTGTTTGAAAGGGTCTCCACTTGGCTGTACAGTGTGCTTTGATGTAGCAAGGGGGAGGTCTTTTGCCCCACCCCTTGGCATTGTTATAAAAAGCCCTTTTGAATAAATGGAAAAGACTGTCGGGTATTGACCCAGGTCCTCCCGAAGCTATCCTGTGCTTCTGTCTTTCTCCTCTTTGCTATCTTTCTATTTAATATTTTTTTATCCCTCTCCCCTCCTCATAGGAACCCTGTAAAAGGTGGCAGCTGGTCTCCCACAGGTATTGATGTTCAAATGCACCATAAAAATCAGTATTGATTTCTTTGTACACACGCTGTGTTTCATCACAGTACAAAAGAGTCCATGTCATAACAATGGGAAGAATGTTCTTTGTCTGATAAATGGGTGTCCTTAAACTGGAGAAATTAAACCCTATTCTCTTATAACATGGACTAGAGACCTGGGTCTCTCTTGCTGTTTGACTGGGAAGTACTGCATCACAGGAGAAGGCACTTTATTAGAGACTATTAAGCCATGAGTCTACTATGGAGAAGGTAAGAGTCTAGGCTCCCCTTGCACCTCCAAATCTTTCTCAGTGATGTCACCAAACATGCTCAGGTCTATCTTTGATGACAACCTGTCACCACTGAAGACCCTGCCTGAAATATGTGGACTTTCTGAGCAGAACTCTGCTACAGTAATTTGAAATCTCTTATCAAAATAAACACAATGAGCCAGTGTGTGCTGAGTGGTACATGCTAACTCATGCCTTTAGGACATGTTCTAATCTACATATACTTTACATAGAAACATGACAAAACTCCACATTAAAATGAGGTCATATGAAGAGCCCAGTGCACAAAGAACACTAAAGCAGGGGTCAGAAAACCAGCTTTCTACTCTTAACCCTTAAAAACACTTCTGTATTGTTGTGTGACCTTGAACTGGTCACTTTTACACTGCAGAATGGAGGTCTACACTCTCTTCAAAGTACCTTTTTGTGCTAAGGTTCTTTGATGAGTGGACTTGGTGACCTTTGCAAAGTTTCACCTATCTATCAGATGTATAACTAGCAAAATTTTGTTCTCATTCTTTAAGCCGTGTCTTAATTCAATTGTTCCTTAGTTATGCAGAAGCTCTTCCATTTTATGCAATCCCATTTGTCGATCTGATTTTTCTTCCATCTCCTGAGCTATTAGAGTCATTTATGGAAAGTCCTTGCCCATGTCTCTATCTTGAGGTGTCTCCCACAACAATTTCAGAGTTTCAGGTTTTACATTAAGGCCTTTGATCCTCTTGAATTGGTTTTGGAATAGTTGAGAGACAGGGATCTAGTTTCATTCTCCTACAAGGGGATATCCAATTTTCCAGCACTACTTGTGTGCTGGAGTATTTTCTCCAATGTCTTTTTAAGTTTCTTTGGTGTTTTATTTTTGTTTAGTTTTTTTTTAATTTTTGAGAATTTCATATATGAGTCCACAGTATTCATATCATTACCCACCTCTCCCTCTAGTCCCCCTGAATTCCTCCCATGTCCCCCCACTATCCCCTCTCAAATTCATGACCTTTTCTTCTATAATTATTATTGTTTTATATATATAT